>CAWVOY010000093.1:0-21954 GCA_963931895.1 Eupithecia pulchellata | reverse complement strand
GATTGGGACCTGATACCTACGTGTTGTCGTATTAAACCGCGTAGTGACATTGAACATTCCGATAAAATTCTGTGGAAAGCGAGTGTCCGCCTACTCAAGCAAATGATCAGAAATGACCAGCGCTACCTACAACAAGTGCAATGTAACCTGTATGACCTACATATGGAATGCAGTGTAGTGTTGTCTGTCAGTGATTTTGAATTGTGTGATCGAATAACGTACAATCAAGCACAGCGGACCTATGATTTCTGTACCGAGCGGCATGAAAAGAAGTTTGAACGATTGGTAGCTCGTTGTAAAAAAGTACAGAATAATAAGGAACAGTCGCCGACACAATTTCCTAAAACTGTTATTAATTTAACTGATACTCAACTTGATGACGACACAATAAACATTCTTGAAAAAGGTCTTAATTTTGCTCTTACGCCAAAACGCATTCCGTATGAGGATATTGTCAGCAGCGTCGAGGAGACTATTGTTCGCAATAAAATACCTACAAATGACGCGGAAACGCTGAGACAAGATGTTTCAATTATATTGCGAAAATGTCGACTCCCGAAACCCAACATAACTGCGGGTGAGCGTCAAGCTCTTGAAAATCTCAGAAAAAACCCTGAGATACTGGTACTTAAAGCTGATAAAGGAAACGCCACCGTACTTATGAACACTCAAGATTATGACGCTAAAATACGGAAATTGCTAAGTGACAAGAAGGTATATAAGCCAGTTACCTACAATCCCACGGCAAGAGTGACCAAACGGGTACGAGCACTTATACACGAACATAAGGACCTTTTCACTGAGGATGTCTTCGAACGTCTATACAGACCAGCCATTGTGCAGTCACCAAAGCTATATGGCCTGCCCAAGATACATAAAGAAGAAATACCACTACGACCAATAGTAAGTCAAATAGACTCACCGACTTATAATCTAGCCAAATTCGTAGCTGGGGTTCTTCAGCCACTTACGGGAAAGACGTCGTCCTTTGTGAAGGATTCGCGCCATTTTGTAAGCATCATCCGTGACATAACGTTGGAACCTGGTGATTTATTGGTGAGCTTTGATGTTGAATCTCTGTTCACTAATGTTCCACTTGCTGATTGTCTAGATGTTGTGAGACAGAGATTAAGTGAGGATGGCCTTCCTGAACAACACCTATTACTTTTAAAGAACTGTCTCGATGGCAATTTCTTTTTGTACCAGGGGCAACATTACCTTCAGATAGACGGTGTAGCAATGGGTAGTCCTGTAGCACCTGTACTTGCCAATATCTGGATGGAACATTTTGAATCAAAGATAGATCTAGCAGCTTTTGGTATAAAATTGTGGAAGAGATACGTCGACGATGTGTTCTGTATAATGACCGGAAGCAACCAGGAAGTGGCTCAGCTGACAGAGTATCTGAACTCCTCACACCCTAAGATCAGGTTTACGCACGAAATAGAGGAGAACAGATCGTTGGCCTTCCTCGACTTAAAAGTGACGGTGAAATCCGACGGGGCCTTAGGACACACTGTGTACAGAAAACCAACACACACGGACAGATATCTTAACGCTGCGTCACACCACCATCCGTCACATCTGGAGTCAGTAGTATCTTCTCTAGTAAACAGAGCTCATGACCTCTGTGACCCTGAACACCTAACAAGTGAATTAGAACATGTTCAGGAGGTTCTGAAACGAAATGGCTACAAGACTAGTATCAGTTGGCAACCCAATCATAGGCGCAAAGAAAAACATGTTGAAGTGACCAGACAGCCGGTGTTTTTGCCTTATGTGAAAGGGGTGACGGACAAAATTGGAAACCTTCTTAAAAAGTTTTCAATCAAGTCGGTTTACACTCCACTTACAAAGATGGCGAAGACATTACGAACACCGAAAGATGTAGTACCCTTGCAAGTTCCTGGAGTCTACAAGATCGATTGCAGCTGCGGTCGTGCCTACATCGGCCAGACTAAACGCACGGTAGCGGAACGTGTTAAGGAACATATAGCAGCGGTCAAAAATCGACAAGTAAACAAGTCGGCAATAGCTGAGCACATAGTAGACTCAGGACCCAATCACTGGATTGAATTACACAAACCGCAAGTCATCTGTAATGAAAGGCATTATTACAAGAGAATGGTTCGGGAAGCGATTGAAATTAAGAAATATCCTAATTTCAATCGTGAAGACGGTTTCAGACTCTCTGCCTCATGGAATCCAGTGTTAGCTAAGTGCACTCGTCGCAGACCGGCTTCTCAGCGCGTCACGGACACTGTTAGTGTAGTGTGTCGTCCGAGTGTGTGTACGTGTGAGTAACGCTAGTATATAAAAGGCGGCGGCACCTCCAATACTCCAGTCATCTCGTGACCACGACAGAGTGCAAACCTGTTGAAACGTCGAGAAAAGAAGAAGAAGAAAGGAGGAAGAAGAAACGCGATAAATACCCGTTAATTACTAATCATTATGTGTTCAGATCGCGTAAGTTTCAAAACATTAATTGCTACCCGGTACGGGCCGGAAATGGTAAACAAAGTGAAACAGCTAGAATTTTTACGGAATAAAAGTGCGCGTCTCAAAACATCGCTAACATTTTTAACAAAATGTCGCGATTGGGACCTGATACCTACGTGTTGTCGTAGTAAACCGCGTAGTGACATTGAACATTCCGATAAAATTCTGTGGAAAGCGAGTGTCCGCCTACTCAAGCAAATGATCAGAAATGACCAGCGCTACCTACAACAAGTGCAATGTAACCTGTATGACCTACATATGGAATGCAGTGTAGTGTTGTCTGTCAGTGATTTTGAATTGTGTGATCGAATAACGTACAATCAAGCACAGCGGACCTATGATTTCTGTACCGAGCGGCATGAAAAGAAGTTTGAACGATTGGTAGCTCGTTGTAAAAAAGTACAGAATAATAAGGAACAGTCGCCGACACAATTTCCTAAAACTGTTATTAATTTAACTGATACTCAACTTGATGACGACACAATAAACATTCTTGAAAAAGGTCTTAATTTTGCTCTTACGCCAAAACGCATTCCGTATGAGGATATTGTCAGCAGCGTCGAGGAGACTATTGTTCGCAATAAAATACCTACAAATGACGCGGAAACGCTGAGACAAGATGTTTCAATTATATTGCGAAAATGTCGACTCCCGAAACCCAACATAACTGCGGGTGAGCGTCAAGCTCTTGAAAATCTCAGAAAAAACCCTGAGATACTGGTACTTAAAGCTGATAAAGGAAACGCCACCGTACTTATGAACACTCAAGATTATGACGCTAAAATACGGAAATTGCTAAGTGACAAGAAGGTATATAAGCCAGTTACCTACAATCCCACGGCAAGAGTGACCAAACGGGTACGAGCACTTATACACGAACATAAGGACCTTTTCACTGAGGATGTCTTCGAACGTCTATACAGACCAGCCATTGTGCAGTCACCAAAGCTATATGGCCTGCCCAAGATACATAAAGAAGAAATACCACTACGACCAATAGTAAGTCAAATAGACTCACCGACTTATAATCTAGCCAAATTCGTAGCTGGGGTTCTTCAGCCACTTACGGGAAAGACGTCGTCCTTTGTGAAGGATTCGCGCCATTTTGTAAGCATCATCCGTGACATAACGTTGGAACCTGGTGATTTATTGGTGAGCTTTGATGTTGAATCTCTGTTCACTAATGTTCCACTTGCTGATTGTCTAGATGTTGTGAGACAGAGATTAAGTGAGGATGGCCTTCCTGAACAACACCTATTACTTTTAAAGAACTGTCTCGATGGCAATTTCTTTTTGTACCAGGGGCAACATTACCTTCAGATAGACGGTGTAGCAATGGGTAGTCCTGTAGCACCTGTACTTGCCAATATCTGGATGGAACATTTTGAATCAAAGATAGATCTAGCAGCTTTTGGTATAAAATTGTGGAAGAGATACGTCGACGATGTGTTCTGTATAATGACCGGAAGCAACCAGGAAGTGGCTCAGCTGACAGAGTATCTGAACTCCTCACACCCTAAGATCAGGTTTACGCACGAAATAGAGGAGAACAGATCGTTGGCCTTCCTCGACTTAAAAGTGACGGTGAAATCCGACGGGACCTTAGGACAAACTGTGTACAGAAAACCAACACACACGGACAGATATCTTAACGCTGCGTCACACCACCATCCGTCACATCTGGAGTCAGTAGTATCTTCTCTAGTAAACAGAGCTCATGACCTCTGTGACCCTGAACACCTAACAAGTGAATTAGAACATGTTCAGGAGGTTCTGAAACGAAATGGCTACAAGACTAGTATCAGTTGGCAACCCAATCATAGGCGCAAAGAAAAACATGTTGAAGTGACCAGACAGCCGGTGTTTTTGCCTTATGTGAAAGGGGTGACGGACAAAATTGGAAACCTTCTTAAAAAGTTTTCAATCAAGTCGGTTTACACTCCACTTACAAAGATGGCGAAGACATTACGAACACCGAAAGATGTAGTACCCTTGCAAGTTCCTGGAGTCTACAAGATCGATTGCAGCTGCGGTCGTGCCTACATCGGCCAGACTAAACGCACGGTAGCGGAACGTGTTAAGGAACATATAGCAGCGGTCAAAAATCGACAAGTAAACAAGTCGGCAATAGCTGAGCACATAGTAGACTCAGGACCCAATCACTGGATTGAATTACACAAACCGCAAGTCATCTGTAATGAAAGGCATTATTACAAGAGAATGGTTCGGGAAGCGATTGAAATTAAGAAATATCCTAATTTCAATCGTGAAGACGGTTTCAGACTCTCTGCCTCATGGAATCCAGTGTTAGCTAAGTGCACTCGTCGCAGACCGGCTTCTCAGCGCGTCACGGACACTGTTAGTGTAGTGTGTCGTCCGAGTGTGTGTACGTGTGAGTAACGCTAGTATATAAAAGGCGGCGGCACCTCCAATACTCCAGTCATCTCGTGACCACGACAGAGTGCAAACCTGTTGAAACGTCGAGAAAAGAAGAAGAAGAAAGGAGGAAGAAGAAACGCGATAAATACCCGTTAATTACTAATCATTATGTGTTCAGATCGCGTAAGTTTCAAAACATTATTAACTATACTTATTTCATTTTGATTTTGATTCTTTTGTTTTTGTCCCGCAGCGCGGGGCCTACACACACTATCTGCACTCGTACATTACTGATGGAGGAACATGTTGCTCGATTGCCGGCTACTCTTCAAGTCAGAAGTAGGAACAGTGAAAGTGACAGTTCCGTGAACGTCGTGTCGTTTATAAGAAATACTTACGTATAAGTAAAACTGAAAGCTCCAGCGAAAAGATTTAAAAAAACATTTGCTTCTGTACCTATCTCAGCCGCGCAAAAAGTCAATGATGTGCACATTTTTCGCACAATATCCCGAATCACCGACTTGTGAGAGAAGCGAGCGTCGACACAGTCACTGCTCCGCATCTGCTCCGTAACGTGCTCAGTTAGGTACATACCTAATCATACAGGTTTCTCGGCACAACACTAGTCAAATGGAGGTGGGCAGCTGGAAGCCAGTGCAATAATAAGTGGGATGCTTCTGACTTGTATTGATATGTATTTTGTTTGCAATACTATTATTGGAAATACTAGTTCTTATTTGGGTATTTAATGGGAATTCTTTGTTAATAAAGGTTTTATGTAGGAAAAATAATCTTAAAAATAACCTGGGGCTTTTCACGGTTAAAGAACCGGCAAGCTATTGCACTTGGTTCCACGTACCCCAGTTAGCATAATAACAAACGTTTTGCCGAACACTCTGTATGTAGGTAATAAACTTGCATTTTTCTTTCCCCCGACCGCGCGGCCCCGAGGCGATATGGCAGCCGCGACCCGCAAGCCGAACATTGCAGGTATTGTTATAAACTAGCGGTCCGCCCCGGTTTCGCACGGGGGTTTAATATACTGCCCTACCTTAAATTGTAAGTTACTTAAACTAAACAACAGTCGGACATGTATTAAGGTAATCATGCTTACACTTGAACATGACTTACCTACGTAGCATTGAGTTTGCCCCAGTTTACGCTTCCGCTGATCCGCAGTTTGGCATGTCTTTTGTTACAGGAAATGTACATCAGGCAATAATTAGATATACAAGCTAAGTAAGTTCGTTTGCATAAAAATTACTTTAACATAAAACCTTGGGCCACACCGGGTCTCATTTTGGTGAATGAAGCACAGAGACAAATTTCATAATGAAAGCCAAATAAAATCCCAATGATTCTGTTCTTCAGTTGCGATACAGAATTTATTATTGCAAAATTATCATTACAATAATAAATAAATAAGCTACGACAAAATTACACAAAAAGTAGCAAAAAGATATGGGACTGCGTAAAAACTGTTTCTCATACCTCAAAGCAACGTATCTTTATTGCAAGTTTGCCCTACAGCGCTTGAATCTGCTAACTTGCCAAATAATTTTTTCACTGACGAAGGTAATTGTTTTGTTCATAAAAGTCACCTGCAAACTTCCTGCTAGCACTAGTTTAACTTGTAATTCCACGCTAACCTCGCTTGCTCTGCTTAGTTGCTTGGGTGCGCACCGGACTGGAACAACATGGTATCTACTGGAGTAATTAAACGTGACAGACACATCCTTAACTCACCGCTGAAATATTTTTGATAACTGCCTGAGCCAAGGGCATTTCCCCGAATGTCCGTGCCCCGAATCAAACCCTCGAGAGAGCTCAAAGAGCGATACTTACTAAGTAGGTACCAACATTTTCAAGAAATTAGCATCGTAAAATAATAAATCATTTTGAGTATTAACAGTTTGCCAGTTACTCAAAATGAACATAGGGTACATCTATACTAATATTATAAAGAGGAAAGATTTGATTGTTTGTTTGTATGTTTGTTTGTTTGTTTGTTTGTTTGAATTGAATAGGCTCCAAAACTACTGGACCGATTAGAAAAATTCTTTCACCATTAGAATCCTAAATTTTCCGTGATGAACATAGGCTATATAATATTTTCAAAAAAGTTAGAGATCCGCATGAAAAATTCAATAATTGAACCGTGCGCTATAATATTCAACCTCTTTTTCTATTATGGCGCGTCAGAATAGAAAAAGAGGTTGAATATACCTATAGCGCTCTGTGCTTGCTTTTTCTCTACGGCCTGTGTCAGTTATGGAGTGTCGAGTCAATGTCAAAAATCCCAATGCTGTTAGAAAAAGTAAGGGATCCGTATGAAAACTGTGAAACCCATCGTGTTAGTGTGTATAGTTTCTGAAATTTATGTTTAATACCCGTGCGAAGCCCGGGCGGGCCGCTAGTATACTTAATACTTATTGAATCTGAATATAAACAACACTCAGCCCTACTAATTACATCAATGAAAGCGCTAACAAAAGGATGAAAAACAATATTTGTTCCAAAAAATTAAGTCAAATACCTACTATATACCATTTTTTTTTTCAAATAAATGTTATTGAGTCCCCAGTGGTGCGCATAAGCTTACGATTAAGCTTTCGAAAACCATTGACTTCGTAAAAGAAAGAGGCATAGAATGTCAGTAGTCACTAACGAGGTGAAGCATAAAAATGGGAAAAGTACGTTTCATTTTTCTATTCGAATCGTGCCCTTATGCATGAAAACACTGAAATTTTTCTATAATATTTTCATGTTTGTCATGTCAACTCATACATGGATTCATTTCTCGCTTGAAATTATAAAATTTTGTTAAGTGACGCTGTCCCCATGATGTATAACAGAACAGCGTCTTTTAGCTCTATGATTGACGTATGATCGCCATCGGTAGACTTTGTACGCTCGTAGATCGCAAGATAAAAACTTAGGGTAAGCACCATACCATACAAACAGATTGGTAGTATCCTCCAATGGTGAATAGACAATATTAATAAATGTTTCTGTGACGGAATACCGACGTTCTTATTATTCTTTAATCACCAATTGGGGCCAGTACGGGTAACTGAGTCCATGCACTTAGTTCAGTGGGACCAAGCACTATTGGTGATTTTGTATATATCATCAATGGCGCGAACGCGACGGCCGCTGTCATGTCAAAGTGCAACGAATAACTCAAAATCATTGTAAAACTATCATCGAGTTCATTAGGTGGTTGTCATACTCACTACGCTAAGTAGTTCCTCTCGATCAGGTAGTAAGGCGAAATGTATAGAAAGGTCTCGAAAACGAAGGAATTTTGGAAAAAACAGTTAAAAAAACTTAAAGATACTCTACAATCTACGTCATACCATGACAACATCAACATCACCAGCCTATAATAGTCCACTGCTGGACATAGGCCTCCCCTTATGAGCGCCATAGATGGCATCATTATTTGGGGGTTATTGCCCATAATCCCCACGCTGGGGATCGCAGTTCGGTGTAGTTGTTCTGCAGAAGGCGCTGCTGCCCGCCCCCCGCTGTGTTTCCCTTAGTCGCCTACGTACTATATGTTATTCTTTAAGACCTAAGTTATTTTGAATACTTACATTATTTTATTTGATAATACTATTTTAAAAATTCAAAAATGTTACCCACTTACATTGAAGGGCTCTGTCGTCACGATTTCCACATTATTTTTTTTAATTTATAATCCTGAGAAGCTCGTGCTACATCTTCATCATTATTGTTGCTCTAGACTCTATAGTAAATATAACATTGAATAGCTTAGTTAGATATTATTATTCATTAGCGATCCCAATCAACGGAAGCCTCAGATAAGCATTTTTTACTCCAATCCGTAAAATGTGATCTATACTTATAGTGAAAACAAATCCAAAAATATCAGCGTCTCGTTTGGTTAAATTAGGTTCTCAGATGTACGAGTAAGTGCGAGTGCGTTGTGTTCCCCCGAGGCGGTGCACCGCCTCCAACAACCAAACGAGACGCTGATATTTTTGGATAGTTCCGGAAATGTGAAAGCTATTGGAATGGGCCATATATACTCGTTTAAATAATAGTTTCGAGCCCATTCTATGTCACATCTATGTGTCGTTTCTGCCTCATTGAATAACAGAGTTTCCTTCTGATAACCTCGTTGATCTGGGTAATTCACAACGAAGAAACTATCTACAAAATTGACAGTTAATTGACCACGGACTCTTGAAAACCAGACTCCTAGACCAACCTATTGTCCAAGTACTCTAACTAACAGATCACAGCGGATGAGATACATACATACATGTGCTAGGTGACGCCACATTTCATCCGTATTCAAAGAAGCATTCCTATTCCTTGTTACCATCCCCAGGTTCATTTATCACAGAATCTACGTAACTAAGTCATTGAGCTGCAAAATGGCACCTGGGCCGGTGCTTCACTTATTGTCAAGAGACAGATAATCACATAGCACTTAAGTAACTTCCCCTAATCCTTATCGAGTCCGAAAAATACTCGGTAAGCTTTTAAAACTTGAAAAACGTGTCTACTTAAAACTCGCAAGTGTTCCCTGAAAGTCACCCTCGCTACGAGATTCGTTAACAATGAATGGTTCTAATTTAAAATTCTGATGACTATTTGGCAGTGAATTCATTGTTGTTAAGAAAGACTTTGTCTCGACCTGTGTGATTGTTTGTATCTAAGTAACGTATGAATCTTGACTTTTACCAAACTTCACCTGAGTAAAAATCTATGTATAATAAGCATTAATTAATTGCACAAGGTGTTGGTGCGCGCGCGGACAGCTTACAATAGAACGGAGAGCATGTTCATCTGCGCCGCCCGCGGCTCAGGGTCGCGATGAGCTAATTTGTTTGATGTCTTGTCTCTCCCACTCCACTTATTTCACGAGTTTATTCAGCTAATATAAACAAGTCCTTTAAAGTCTAATCTACCCATTTCCCTGAGGGGAGTGGGATGGTATTCACGATGCTAATTCCACACGAATTATTCACACCGTAGGCTATATTGAGTTGTTTCTGTAAACAACTATACAAATAACTTGGAGAACTTCAATATTAAGTTTATCTCGAAAATTCAGTTTCTAAGTTCCAAAGATTTCTGTAAACAGAACGCCTTTACAGAGATTGGCATAACTACATATTTACATACCGACGAATATTGACCATGATCACGATTATGTTTAAAACAGAAACTGGAACAGCTGTACTTTGAAACATAAAATTATCCCGGACGACGCGACGGTTCGAATCAGAACTCGAGTGAGCGAGTCGTCTCATCAGCAATCGTATCGTCGATGTCAGGACGGTTTAATCTTCAAACAACAACGGCGCGATGCTAATTAAGTCAAATGCTTTTATAATACATACGTATGTAACGAACGTATGCATACGTACGTATGCATACGTTCGACTCAGCTCGAGTCCTGGCGACCTGGGGTACTTCCGTTTCTGTTTACTTAATCATTACTAATTGGCTACAAATTATTATCTTAACTTTATGTATAACATCATCTTGTACTTTCGAAACTTAACAGTTTACGTTTTTGATTTTCTTAAAATCTGAGGACAGAGGCCTAGTAATAGGCGTGGCGTGGTGGTTGCTCTACAAGTCATTGCTGGTCGGTGCGAGATGTAGTGTGTACGCACTGGTATCTAGCATATCACAGAATGTTATATGATAATAATACCTACATTTCATTGCAGTACTCAATCAATCAATAAATTAATTAATTTCACATATCCTGTAACCATAATTTCGTTTTCAATAACTGCCTAAGGAATATGAAACTTTACCTTCGTTTAAAGTTTAATTATAACGAAATACATGAATGTATATACCTAGGTATCGAGAATGGAAGAGAGCATCTGAAGACCGTAATATTAATAAAAGTCAGCTGCGGCTGTTGACTGAACCGTAGAGAGTTTGTAAATTTATCTGAAATTAAGATTAAGTATAGCAATTCCGGGAAGTCAAACATCCTCGTTATTAAAACGAGGCAGTGTCTCACGAGCGTGCTTCAAGCGCTTTACAGCATAACATATCATGTTTCACGAGCTTTTTTATAAAAGCTCGCTCCTGTTTCTACCAAAAGGGGGACATAAAAAAGTAATGAGCAACCGTGAACCTTACAGGTTCTGACTTAAGAGCGAACTCATTAAACTTTCATCACCGAAAATGTAAGAGAAAGATTCATTGAATAATTGAGGTGAATCGCAGGAGAGGACCTCAATGGTTCCTATCGCGCTAAAATACGTGCGTATTAGAGACCCCTGGCGAGAACGTGATGCTACTGTCAAAGATAATCCATGTACATATGTACCTAGTTATACTTATTCATTTATTTAACTAAAACGGTTATTTAAACGAATTACATTAATTAACCGAATATAATTGAAATAATTAAAAGAACGTCACATAATATTAGTCAATATAGAATGTACCTAAATCTAATATACACATTGAAAAATCAAATTGAATTTGACTTTTACGAAATAAAAATATACTCACCGATGTGTCCATAATGTTCTCTCTAGCCTATGTTTCGCACAAGGTTTATTCTGCGGAAAATACGAGTACGAGTACCAGACACCCTGAAAAAATAAGATTATATCATCATCATCATCATCACCAGCCTATAAAAGTCCACTGCTGGACATAGGCCTCCCCTAATGAGCGCCATAGATGGCATCATTATTTGGGGGTTATTGCCCATAATCCCCACGCTGGGCATGCGGATTGGGGATCGCAGTTCGGTGTAGTTGTTCTGCAGAAGGCGCTGCTGCCCGCCCCCCGGTGTGTTTCCCTTAGTCGCCTCTTACGACACCCACGGGAAGAGTTGGGGTGGTGAAATTCTATGCCGGCCCCACACGGCCTCAAGATTATATCAGATGGTATAAATATTTGTCCCGAGGCGGGAATCGAACCCGCAAAAAACCCGCCTCCTGCGTCACAGGCGCACCTTCGCCCATCGCTCTACGGATGTTGAATATACTTAAGTATATGGTGGAGATTTACAAGCAAAAGAATAAAACATAATCTTTCCAAACTTTCGCATTTAAAAAATCAAATTGAATAGCGTGCACACACAATTCGACTGACCCACAAGACACATAAATCAGATAATATATGTCCCCGCGTCTCGACAACACGAGGCGATGCGACGCGTCCTATACTACCTCAACTCACAAAGAAAATTGTATACGCTGCGTTACTTAACAGCTCATTATTACTAGTCCGTCATCAAACCGCTTTAAAAAAATACTTTCTGAAAAACTAACCTCTCATGTCCTCCGTGTAAATATAAATTTTGATGACGTTATCCCAGGGAACCGAAACACTTTCTTTCAAGTGAAACATCAGCACTGCAGTACTTTGACGGGAAGCACCGCAATTGAAACATGTGACTGAAGGCTCCGCAAACAGGTACCTATGAAAACTCGAGGCAGGGAATCTGTTTTATAAAGCAATTACAAAATGACTCGCTTGAAAGAATGGGCGCGGAAAGTGCGCTTCTGGAAGCAATATGAAATTAATTTATTATCTTCACAATTTTGTTGTGTTGTCTGTGTATCTATGAGGTTGACTACGCTATTTATCAAGTACAGTTTAATAAGCACAAACCTCTACTATTGTCTTCTCATCTCCTCGATAAATACTTAAATAGTTACTAGTAGGTAATGTTACTCCAGTATATGTTTTCATGTCGCCAACATGTTTCAAAGATAACTTGCCTGCAAGCAATTACGCTCATATCTTATATGTAGCAACCTACAAAACACGACTGATTCTCTATTTTGTATACGAGTTTAAGTATCTTGTTCGAATTCTAATAATACAAACAAATCTATTCAGGCATTTAAAATACGTACACATAAGTAGTATACGTACACAAAGATAGCATTATGGATACGTTAGTGTCTCGTACTTGTAATGGATATGATTGTCAGTTAATTTTCTAAGTCTTGATTTGTTACTGAACTCCTGACTGCGAAGTTCTTGCAGAGCTGGCTATAAACCGGTTACAACACGCGGGCGAAGGGAGCAATACATAATTATTGCTCCCTTCGCACGAAGCAAACTAACGGCTGCTCAAATGAAACTATATCTTAGATTTTATTGCTCCCAATGAGGTGGAAAGAGTTGAAACAGTTCTGAACACTCGTGCACCCCTAGGAGAGACTTCTCAGAACACGTTCAACGGCATATCACGGACGGTAATAGCTGTTATTTTGTATTTCGAAATCGTTATTTATTCCAGAATCTGTGATAGCGGCTACCTTCATAGTAATGAAAATGATTCAGTGTTTTAAGACGACCCGTGGTGAAAAAGAGTTAAGGATATTTTTTTCTTTTTTTTAAAGACGTGTTTTTTCCATTTACTTTTCTATTTTTCTCATGGTAATGTTCACTTGTCTTCTTGTTAGATTTTTATTTTGTGAAGATATTTCCAAGTATTTTTTTTGGTTACGAGTATGTCTTTAAATTTGCCATTGGTTGTTTGATGGTACCTTCTAAAAATAGGTTTTGCGTAAGAAAATATGTTACACTTCCATAGGTATATCTCTACTGCTCATTCACTATTTATTACTAACTACAACGTTGTCGTGTGGTGACGGCATAATATAGAATTTCACCACCCCAACTCTTCCCGTGGGTGTCGTAAGAGGCGACTAAGGGAAACACATCGGGGGGCGGGCAGCAGCGCCCTCTGCAGAACTACTCCACTAAACTGCGATCCCCAACCCGCATGCCCAGCGTGGGGATTATGGGCAATAACCCCCAATGATAAGAACCGCCACAAAATGGCCCCCAGTTCCCGGCCGCCTCGCTATTCCTGGCCATGGTAGCGGCCACGGTAACGGCGGGGCAGGGGGTGCTAGGAATCTCCGGGCTACATTAGGCTACCACACCCCACACACACTGACCCTGGCAACGTTTAACGGACGCACTCTGAGGCTTGATCACCATCTAGCGCAGTTGGAAGTGGAGCTAGAGAACATTAAATGGCATGTTCTAGGGTTATGTGAAGTCCGTAGAGAGGGGGAGGACACTGTAACCTTAGACTCGGGCCATCTTCTCTACTTTCGCGAGGGTGATAAAACATCCCAGGGTGGCGTAGGTTTCCTCGTCAATAAGGCCCTCTCTAACAACGTCGAAGAAATCTCCAGTGTGTCGACCAGGGTAGCGTACCTGATCCTTCGGCTGTCTAAGCGCTACAGCTTGAAGGTCATTCAGGTCTACGCACCGACCTCGGCACACTCGGATGATGAAGTAGAGGATATGTACGAAGACATATCCAAAGCCTTACATCACACCACCAAGGCTCACTTCAACGTTGTTATGGGGGACTTTAACGGCAAGGTGGGAACCCAGACTGGCAACGAATCCCGAATAGGCCCGCATGGTTTTGGTGTTCGAAATCACAGGGGACAAATGCTCGTCAACTTCCTTGAGAAAGAGGGGCTGTTCTTAATGAACTCTTTCTTTAAGAAACAGCCCCAAAGGAAGTGGACATGGCGGAGTCCCGATTCTGTGACTAAAAATGAGATCGACTTCATCATGACGGATAGCAAGCATATATTCAGAGATGTCTCAGGGATCAACAGGTTCAATACCGGATCTGATCACCGACTCCTTCGAGAATCTCTGAATATAAATTTGAAGCTTGAAAGAAACCGTCTGGTGAAGTCCACGCTCCGACCGAACCCAATCCAAATCATGGCGGGCACCGAGAAGTTTCAGCAGCTTCTCGGGGATAGATTCGCTGCCTTGGAACCCACTGATGACGCTGACGAGACCCTACACAATCTGGTAGAAACGCTGAGGGACGAGGGCATCAAGTTTTGCAAAAAGCAGCGTACTGGTAAGAAGTCCAAACTCTCGGATGAGACTCTTGGGCTGATGACAAAAAGACGGGAAACCACCCAAGCGACTTCGTCAGAGAGGTCAGACCTGAACAAGCGAATTGCGAAGATGGTACGACGCGACCTTCGGAGCTCTAATACACGCCTCATTGAGGAGGCGATAGAGCGAAACCGAGGGTCCAAAGTATTCACTCAGCAGCTTGGAAGGAGCCACCTGACGAAGCTTTCAACGCACGACGGAAGGACCGTATTGTCGAAGCCGGAGATATCGGCCGAGATAGAGGACTTTTATGGCCGTTTATACGCTGCACATGCTCCCCGTTCCCAACGAGACGACCACGATTCTAGAGCCACCTTGATACGCCACTATACCGACGAACTGCCAGACATCAGTCAAGACGAGATCGTGTTAGCTCTGAGGCAGCTTAAAAATGGAAAAGCCCCCGGTGAGGACGGAATAACATCAGAGCTTTTGAAAGCTGGAGGATACCCTGTTATACAGGAGTTACAGAGCCTCTTCAACGCCGTCCTTCACAGTGGGAGAACTCCAAAGGCGTGGAGTGGGAGTTTGGTGGTGCTCTTTTTTTAAGAAGGGAGATAAAACCCTTCTTAAAAATTATAGACCCATCTCGCTCCTAAGTCACGTCTGTAAGCTTTTCTCGCGAGTTATATCGAACCGTCTCGCCAGGAGACTCGACGAGTTTCAGCCACCGGAGCGGGTTGGGTTTCGCGGAGGATATGGTACCATAGACCACATTCACACAGTGAGGCAGATTATACAGAAGTCCGAAGAGTATAATCAGCCCCTGTGTCTGGCTTTTGTGGACTATGAGAAGGCCTTTGACTCCGTTGAAACCTGGGCTGTTCTACAATCCTTACAGCGATGCCAAGTAGACTATCGTTATATCGAGGTGCTGAGATGTCTCTACGAAGCCGCTACGATGAGTGTCCGAGTACAGGACCAGCAGACTAAACCGATCCAACTGCGCAGAGGAGTGAGGCAGGGGGATGTTATATCCCCGAAACTGTTCACGAGCGCGTTGGAAGATATGTTTAAGACGCTGGACTGGAAAGACAAGGGCATCAACATAAACGGCGACTACATCTCACACCTGCGATTCGCTGATGACATAGTCTTAATGGCGGAGTCGCTAGAGGAGCTGAACCGGATGCTGGACAGTCTAGCTTCAGCCTCCCGATGTATCGGTCTTGGCATGAATTTGGATAAAACCAAAGTCATGATCAATGCCCACATTGATCCAAGACCGGTGATCGTACATGGCCACCTTCTCGAAATTGTTTCTGAGTACACTTACCTCGGGCAGATTTTGCAGAAGCCAAGAGGAGGATCCAGCTAGGCTGGGCAGCGTTCGGAAAACTACGTCGAGTCTTCTCGTCATCCATACCTCAATGTTTGAAAACAAAAGTTTTTAATCAGTGCGTCCTACTAGTTGTGACCTACGGAGCTGAGACGTGGACACTCACGATAGGGTTGGTCCACCAGTTCAAAGTCGCTCAGCGCGCTATGGAAAGAGCTATGCTCGGAGTTTCTCTGAAGGATAGGATTCGTAACGAATTCATCCGACAGAGAACTAAAGTCATCGACATAGCTCAGAGAATTAGCCAGCTGAAGTGGCAGTGGGCCGGCCATATTTCGCGAAGAACCGATAACCGCTGGGGTAAACGTGTTCTTGAGTGGAGACCGCGACTCGGTAAACGTAGTGTAGGATGCCCTTCGGCCAGGTGGGTTGACGATCTGCGAAAGACTGCTGGCAGATGCTGGATGCGTCAAGCCGAAGACAGGGCGCTATGGCGCTCATTAGGGGAGGCCTATGTCCAACAGTGGACTAACATAGGCTGATGATGATGATGACAACGTTGTGTTTACCTCAGCAAATAAATAAATAAATTCACGAAAAAACCATATCTCATCCCGCAGTAAAGCAATCTCGCAGCGGCGTTATTGCACCCTCGTTAAAATGTCTTTGTAAGCAACGCATTCGATAATAAATGCCGGTCACTTTTTGGCTGACTGACTCACATTATAACTTAACCCTCCTTTGTCTCACACGACACACTTGACAATTACCCTAATGGGTGTCTCATACTAAATCCTACACTTTTAAAATCTGAAGCTATTGTTAAGAGAACTGTTTTGCGTGATTTGTGCATATAACTAGGTACCTACTCTGTGTGCTGAGGTTAATTTACTAGTTACCTGACTTGACTGACTGTTTGTGGTCACCTTGTGGGGAGCCAAACCACACGCATTAGTAACCTAGCTTGTAACTATGACGTCATTGCGCGTGGAGCTTGCACGTTTGAATCCGTCCACTGTTTCCTAGGAGCCGCGGAGCTGCCCTCGAGAGTAATCATTGTGAGCCGGCTCCTGGTCCAATTTGTAAATAATGAATTTCGTTACAACTGCTCCAATCAAATCACATTGTGTACAGCCGAGGAGCGGAGTCCTGTTTCTGGTGCGTTATACGAGTCTGTAGCTAAGCAGCATTCAATAAGCAGGAATTATAATTTTTATACTTTTTTGTCGCTATACCACCACCATCATCGGGGTGAATTCGCCGCCCCCACCGAATAAAATCGTAACCGAAAAAACAAAATTTTACAGGAAAAATAAAAAACCGTTTTTAGGGTTTTGCCATCGGTTGCAAAACCCTTATGAAATCGCTTTGGGTCTGTTTTGTGTTTTGAATCCTTAATATCTCAGAAACTACTGCAGCTATTGACTTGAAATTTGAAATAATAATACATTTTGTGCGCCCGCACATATTTATAGAAAAATAAATGAAAATAAATGAAAAATCAAAATGAAGATTTTCCATACAAATTTTGAAATCGAAATTTTAAATGGAACGTACAAAGTCGAAAGTGGTATCAAATGAAAGGTACTCGTTTGTAGATTTCAAAATAGTTTTTGAAATTTCGGTAGATTTCATACTTTTTAAAATATTTTGAAAATGGTCAAAAAAATGACCGTTCCCCCCCCCCCATCTCCGAAGATTGCAGAGCGATCGACGTGATATGTACCAAGTCTTTGTAGGTATTGATCTATATTTTATAGGAAAAATATAGAGAAGTCTGTAAAAATAATACTTTTTGAAATATGGTCAAAAAAGGGCGGGAAAAATTTCTAAAGGGGTGACTACCCCCCCGAGTTGGGTATCAAATGAAAGGTATTGGTTTGTACATTCCAATGCAGTTTTTGAAATTTCGATAGATTTTATACTTTTTGATATATTTTGAAAAAGGTCGAAAAATTGACCGGTACCCCCCCTCTATCTCCGAAGATTGCAGAACGATCGATTTGATATGTACCAAGTTTTTGTAGGTATTGATCTATATTTTACAGGAAAAATATAGAGAAATCTGTAAAAATAATACTTTTTGAAATATGGTCAAAAAAGGGCGGGAAAAATTTCTAAAGGGGTGACTACCCCACCGAGTTGGGTATCAAATGAAAGGTATCAGTTTGTACATTTTAATGCAGTTTTTAAAATTTCGATAGGTTTTATACTTTTCGAAATATTTTGAAAAAGGTCGAAAATTTGACCGTTCCCCCCCCTCTATCTCCGAAGCTAGCAGAGTGATCTACATAAAATGTACTAAGCGTTTGTACATATAGGTCTATATTTTACAGGAAAAATATAGAGAAGTCTGTAAAAACAATACTTTTCGAAATATGGTCAAAAAACGAATTTTCATACAATGGGGGCTATTTCATTGAGAGCAATATCAAATCAAAGGTATGGATTTCGACAATTCAAAACAGGTTTTAAAAATCGTCTAAGTTTCATACTTAGTGAAATACGTAGAAAAAAGTCGAAAAAATAATTGTAGGTACCAACCCACTTACCTACCCACTAATCTCTGTAGTAACTGTAATAGTAGGGTTCCACAGCGCCACGAAACCGTTGTTCTCAAAATTTTAAAGTCCAAACCCAATGTATTCCACTGCGCGATTATTGAATTCATGAATTCCACCGTGCTCCAAAAAAATATGAGAAGAGTAATGTATCCTGGATAATCCACAGCATTATTTAGCGACAAGCTAAGCAAGCTTGTGTAATTCGTACTACTACGATATCTGTTATACTTAATAAAGTATATATAAGTATCACATTAGATGATTTATTTTTGTGTACGTAGAAAAGGACTAGAACACTCGAACAAATAATCTGCAGATCTTACAAATATTAGTCCCGAGGCGGGAATCAAACCGCAACCTCCTGCGTTGTAAGCCCACCGCGCTAACAGGTCGTCAATATACGTACCTACCTAAACGACAAAAGTTCAAAACCCTCGGCGCGCGAGTTACACTCGCACTTGTCGTACTTGTTTTTAAATAACTCCTAAAATACTTTACTTTTCGGGTTCATTTTAATACCAAAAGATAGCAATATTTTTTTTGTATATGCAATATAATTTAAATTATAACTGTGTTTACGAATGCAGAGTAATAAATAAAAATATGTTTTACCAGAATCAAGAGCATAATTTTACACCGTAAAGTAACATTACAATTTTATTCGCGGAAATTGTCGATAATAGCCTGTACAGTAATAGGTCTTCGCGATCTTATTGAACTCAAAATAGTGATGTTGGTTGTATCGGTAATGCAATGTTACCATTTTTTTCGGTACTCAATTAAGCTTAAATGAGTAACGTAAATTTGCAATACGTTTATATTCCTTGGAGAAGATAATAAGTTTAGTGAATGTGAAAATAGGTTACTGTAAAATTATTTGCATTTTGGGAATCGGTATTAAAAGAAAATCGAAGGAAATACAAAAGTTATCCTATTATTACAGATATTTAAAAGATTTTTGTGATAACAACCGATACCGAGTGCTCCCAGGGAAGTTCTAGTGCTCGTCTCCGCTTGCAGAGACGTAAATCTGGACGTGAACCTTAAGCTGTGGTATTCTAAAAGAACCAGATCCACACTTATTGGTTGCGCTTCATTGGCCGTTCTGAGTGGAGTCGCAAGAGATGCATCTTAAGGTAGACTCGGCGGTGAAGGTTCCTAATGGCGTTATAACGAGAAAAACCCTCGTTATAACGGCAAAGACGTTTGCGCAGGAATTGTTTATATCCGGCATTTAAGCCTATATTTTGAGTAATCCATCCGGTATTCGACAAGCCACAGTCTGCCACTGTTAACAGTTTTCAATTATGTCAGGCGTCCGCACTGTCTCCTAGACCCAAAAATTCTTTTTTTCATTTTATTTCCTTATGCTTATAGTCTCTATACCTGAAGGATATCATGGATATGATTTTCGAGTATATCATATTATGCAAACGAGGATTATACACGTTCTATGTAGCCCAGCCTTTAAAATTATCTCTCATAAAGGGCCTCTGTCCTGTTGGCTACGGGCCCACGCATGCCTCCCAAAGGACCGAGACTCTATATGGCCCGTGATCGTGGAAATGAGATAAAATAATGAAAAACCTTTATGCAGATAACGTACAATGATTTCTTAAGTCTTACATACTAGGACATGTTATCTGTTTCCCCTAGTTTACACAAAATCCTCTTTTAGCTTCTTCCATTCGTTTCTATCCTTGGAAATTTCCGACTTTCCATTGATGGATTTTATTTGTCTTATTCCCACCTTTTGAAAGGTCGTCCAAATTTTCTATTTTGATTCCTGGGCTTAATGTAGTCGTAAATGTAATAGTTTTATTCGAATTTTCAGTTCCTCTTAAAGTTTGACCGATCTAGTTTTTTTCTATGAAAATAACATAGTATATTTTCATTGCTTCCCTGATATCTGTGTACTCTGTACTCTGCCTGATTGTATTCATAGCAAACTTCTCTTCAAAGACCTATCACCGACCAATCTGATAAACATCCGACTTTCTATTATGCGCTTTCCTCAGGTCCCATGTTTGGTTTATTAAATTAAAAAATGGGAAAATATATTTATTTTAAAGTTTCCTTTAAATTTTCAGACAAAGTTCTTTGTTTTTTATGATTTATTAAATGACCAGTATCTCTTGCAAGCATTCTCAATTCTTGTTTCTATTTATTTTGTTGTTAGATGATTTGAGATAAAGTTATAGCAGATAAGGATTTTTCCGAGATAAGTATATTCCTTAACATACCGACTCTATTGTGCTGAGTGTTATTGGTTAACTTAATTTTCATAGATGCCCTTCTTTTCCTTTTTTAAGGCCATAATTCTACCAATTGAGGTTTTGAAATATTTCCTCAAAATCTGCTTTCGTTATTTTCCAGTTTGACGGTTGTAGAGCTTAATTTGTAAATTTTTCTAATGATCCTTGTATTTTAAATGCTTTAGTTGCCTTAGCAACCACCTTGCCATACTTTTTTTGTGTTCTAGGGTTTTAAAGGCATTGGACAACCTTTTGGCTGGTTTTCGTTGAGAATTTTTGTGATTCGGCCAACAATTGTTTTGGAAAATATTTTATAATGTATATGCTTGTCATCAAGCTGATTGGCCAATAATTACTTGTAGAATTGTAATCCTCTTTTTATGGATACAATAATTATTCAGTTTTTTTTTTCAGATTTATTACTTCATTGAATATAATTCTGAGAACTGTGATGATTGCTTCTCTGGTAGCTATTAAGAATTCATTTGTGTTGATGGGTCCGAGTGCTTTGTTTAATAAAACTTCGCTCCTACCTAACTCCTACCTCTCTTGGAAATATTGTTGAAACCTAATCTTCATCAGCTTTCAGCAGCTTTGTCTCTGGCACATTATTTTGGCTCGTGTACAGATCTCGGTAGGATTCTGTAGCCCTTGCGAGTGTGTTTGGTCGTTTTGTTATGCAGTATCCGTTTTTGATTTTGATCTGCGGTATCCCTTCTCTGTGGCGGTTAGGATTTTAATATCAAGCACTCGAAATCTTGGTAAAGAGTAGAAAACAATGGGGGCGCAGAAAGAAGACAGATCTCAATGCACGGCACTGCACACTGTATTCAAATAGACTTCTAAATTAGAGCACAATATTATCATCGTTGAACGTTAGCTCATGCTGGGTAATGGTCATGTGCTATCACTTTCTTTTACGTAAGACGAAATGAGAGCGATGTTAAAAGACGTTGCTTTGGCTATTATAAGCTTGCCAAAGCCACATCCCGGGATTTCATAATCTATCATTAAGTGAGTAAATCATCGCAACCTACTATCCCTACATAGATTACGATGGCTT
>CAWVOY010000092.1:0-30959 GCA_963931895.1 Eupithecia pulchellata | reverse complement strand
CGTACGCCGCCGTCGCTGCCACCGCCGCCGCCGCCGCGAGTCGCCCCGCGCTAGCTGAGCGCCCGCGGCCTGCAACACGTCCTAAGCGACAGGGGAAAAAGAAGAAGCCCAGCGAACAACCTCGTAGTGCTGCGCCTGCGTTGGCTCAAGGGAAGGGTTCTTGTGACTCGGAGGGCTACACCACGGTAGTTCGCAAGAGCCGTAAACCCGACAGCCGCAATCAGTGCGGCACTGGGCCGATCGACCTCAACTCTGGGTTCCGAGCGGAAGTACCTACCACCCAGCTCTACATCTCACGCGTCTCATACACCGTGCAGGCGAAGGCTGTGGAGGAGTACATCCAGATGAAGACCAAAGTTTCGCTTCGCGTCGAAAAGTTGGAATCTCGCCATAATGTGAGCTTCAATTCATTTATGGTGAGGGTTCCGACTAAATATCTTTCGACGTTCATGAGCGCAGAGTTTTGGCCGACGGGTGTCAAGTTCCGACGGTTCACCGGCCGCCTGCAAGGGGACACCGCCGGGCATCGTCGACAGATGACACCCTGATGCGTCACACGCCGCCGTACCTATTGTGATTTTAGTTATTAAGACTTTATATTTTTGTATGTATGTTAGTCTGTAAGGTATTTGTTGATATGGGCCCTAGAATAAGTTTTTTTACCATCTATAACTGTTTTAAATTGCCTGAAATAAATGATTATTATTATTATTATTAGTCGCCTCTTACGACACCCATGGGAAGAGTAGGGGTGGTGAAATTCTATACCGGCACCACACGGCAACATAGATACATAGATAGATAGCGTTTATTAAAAGAAATTATTACATTTTTATGATTAGTAGCAAATTAAATCCTCAATTAGGTTTATCTAGACACTAGAGTTCTCTAATATTACAATCCGCGCTTAAAATCTATGAGAGTTACGCTACAGGCAAAGCGGTGTCACCGTATAGAGTTCTGCACGCGCGGTACACGAATAGTGCGCAACGCACAAAGCGACCAATGAGTGACAGCGCTGCGCCCGAGCTCAGCTATAGGATGCTCCATTTTTATGGCAAGGTAAAAAAATAAGGTAAATATTTAAGAAGTGTGTAATTTTATAAATGTATTTGTGATGTTGATAAATGATGTTTTGCTAATATGGATTTAATATTCTTTTTGTTATTTTATTTCAAGTTGTAGGGGCAAGTTATTTATTTGGTATGGAATTAGATATTTCATTTTATTTTTTTTATTTTATTTATTTATTTTAGGGGAAACATCGGTTCTATGGTGTCTTAATAAATAAATAAGGTGTTTAGCACTAAAGTGACCATTAATAGGTTCCCACAAGTAGATATAGAGAGGTTCGTTTGCCGTATATGTTATTAAATAAGGGTATATTCAGTTTATTCTGCATTATACTCCTGGTGATTTTGGTGTGACTTTTAGGGACTTGAATCTCTGTACGAAAGGGCGACGGTGACGATGGGACCACTTATGTTCTTTATTTCTAGATGAAGGAGATGGCGACGTGAATAGTACGAGTATGTGAGCTACCTGAATGTCTTGACGCGTCCGTCGCTGGTGTTGAGGGCGACGGCGCGCGCGGGCGGCTCCCAGCCGAAGTACCGCAGGAGGGCGGAGCTCTCGCCGGCCCCGCCCCCCGCCCCCGCGTCCACGCCCGTGCACTCCGCGTCCGACGTCTTCACTATGAACACTATGTAGAAACCGATCGGGAATGTGTCTTGCTGGAAGAGAGAACGAACACAATTATAATAAACTAGCGACTCGCCCCGGCTTCGCAAAGGTGGAGAGTGCAATGTTGATACTAATTAATTTTATATATTATGTACACATAAACCTTCTTGAAATATTCTATCTTTTAATAAAAACCGCATCAAAATCCGGATTCGGTTACCATCCCGCGGCAACAGACACCCGGATAATAAGTATCCTATGTCCTTTCTCCCGGTCTAGACAACGGTTAGGACGAAAACCTTTAAAATGTAGCTTAAAACTTACAATTTACATGTAGCGATAATAAGTGAAAAATGTGGACAAGTCGATGTTTCTAGTTTTTTTTCTATATTTTTCTGGTTAGTAAATAAATTGATGTTATCCTATATCAAGTAGAATATGTAAAATAGCAATTTTGCCACTTTCAGAGGAAGAGAAATTGTTCCACCTTTTGATTTGATTTGACTAGATTTTAGCGGTGATTGACAGCCCTGACTGTATAAGCCCGTCCACACGGGTCGGATATGTACTTGTAGAAATTACCAAGAGCGCGGAGTGAGCCTACCCTAGCCTGTTATTGCAAAGAGTTGATTGTGCTGTGTGTGTGGGTGAGTGAGTGAGTGAGTGAGTAAAGTGTGTAATACTCACAGTGAGGGTGATCCCGCCGCGCCGCGTCATCGTGAGATAGTACCCGTCGTACAGAATGTCGCGCTCGTTGTCGAACACCGGACACTGGAATTATATACGTTACTTATTATTCTAAATTTGAATAATTATTTGGGTAAAACCTTTAATAAACAATTACAATTAAATAACCTAATCAGAACCAGTAATTAATGATTGAAACAATTAAGCTAGCTTCAGACTGTTGCAAAGAATGTACAGGATCAGTAGAACTACAACTGATCCTAACTAACGAAAACAAACCGGGGGGAGGGCAGCAGCGCCCTCTGCAGAACAACTTCAAACTGCGATCCCCAACCCGCATGCCCAGGGGATTATGGGCAACCCCAAATGATAAATAATGCCATGTATGGCGTTGATTATGAGAGGCCCATGTCCAGCAGTGGACTATAGGCTGATGATGTCGATACTCACGGAGAAGTTCTGTATGGAGACGACGGCGCACAGGTCGTCGTCCGCCTCGATCAGTAAGATCACGCTCTTGGGCCGCGACAGCCAGCCCGTGGTCTTGTAGAGGTTCGTCATCTCGTAGTACCTGCCACAAACAAATATATTAATAATTCTGGACAATCCACACAGAATCACCTAGCTCCAAGCTAAGCAGAGCTTGTGTTATGGATACTAGATGACCGATACACTTAATACAATATATTACAAAGAACTTTTTTTATACATATAGAAAACAACCAGAACACCCTGAACAAATATCCGCAGATCGTACAAACATTCGTCCCGAAGCGGGAACCAGCGCAGCCGGACTTTCGCCCATCGCGCCACAGAGACCGTAAAATACTTATGCGAAGCCTGCGGACTGCTAGTATACAGGGTATCCCGAAACTCAACGTCAAAAATGCGTTTTCGGCTTGACGTTGAGTTTCGGGACACCCTGTATACTAGTAATACGGCTTGACGTTGAGTTTCGGGGCACCCTGTTTACTAGTAATACGGCTTGACGTTGAGTTTCGGGACACCCTGTTTACTAGTAATACGGCTTGACGTTGAGTTTCGCGACGCCCTGTACTACCGTAGGTATTACTATACCTGTCCAGCAGCGTCTGCTCGTGCGGGTCGAGCGGCTCGCGGCACATCTGCTTGCGCCGCGCCCCCCGCGCGCCCCGCGCCCCCGCGCGCTGCTGGAACGGGTAGAAGTAGTACTGCGGCTGGCTCGGCGCGCTCACCACGCGCGTCCAGCGCTCCGCCTCGATGTAGAACTGTTGCACGCTCTCCACCTGACGCGGACACCACAACTCATGCTAGGCTCCAGTTAACTAATCCACCATCTATACTAACATTATCAAGAGGAAAGATTTCATTGTTGGTTTCTTTGTTTGAATTGAAAAGGCTCCGCAACTACTGGACCAATTTGAAAAATTCTTTCACCATTAGAATCCAAATTTTCCGTGATGAAGAATGTTTTCAATAAAGTTAGGGATCCGCACGCAAAATTAAATTTTCGTTAAATACCCGTGCGAAGCCGGGGCGGACCGCTAGTAAGTTATATATGTAATTATGAATGAATGTACTAGTGGTTTATTTTTCACTTCTTCCATTAGTGGATTAAAAATTTAAATGAAAAGAAATCAATAACAAATTATTTCCTTTTTATAATAAATAATATCTGTTTGAAATTTGACTTGTCTAAGTGCTTGTTTTGTAAGCCTAAAGAAATAAAGTTATTGAATCTGAATATACCTAGTGAATATATAAATATAAGTGTGTGGTACCTTGATGGTGACGTTGATGGGGTCCGGCGACGACGAGGTCAGGTGGATGATGGGCGTGTTGCTGCCCCGCGCGTCTGCAACCAGCCCGCGGGGGGTTACGGGGGGGGAGGGGGACAGGGGGGGTGCACAATGCTGGACAACCCACACATAGGGTGTGGGTTGTCCAGCGTTAAGCCTTCTAGCCGCAAACTAAGAGTATGTCATGGTCGGACATGACACAATGATATTATATCAGCCATCTTACTTAACAAAATACATGACTTTACAATCATTACATAATATCTGCAGATCGTAATAAAATTTGCGCTGCGGCGGGAATCGAACCCGTAAGCTAATCAAGACATGGCTCCGATAAAATAATACTGGGAGTGCATTCGGCTAAGTGCTGAGCGGTACGAATGATTAGATAGCTGTACAAAACTTTCAGCAGAGTTATTTGAACGTCTCTGTGAGCGAATCCCTCACAGATACCTCGTGTTTTGTCGGCCCCGTTCGGGTTTAGCCCATTTCAAACGTGAAGATTTTGTCACCAAATTTCGTCATGACAGGCTGGAATTAAGTCTACGAAAATGACAAATCGTCATCAGTTCGGTTCGCATTTGAAACAGACTATACAGTTTTGATTTGCCTACGTTCAGCGGTGGACTGGAACGATGATGATAATGCCAGCCCAGTGGGGGAGGAGGGGGGATTCACTCATAGAGACGTTCTACTGTTAAAAGGAGACTGTCAAATTCTACCTCATAAACATGGAAGTTTTGAAATTTTTACAATTCTTATTAATTTACGACTGTACATAACATATAAAATATGTCTTAAACTCTAAAAAAACTCTAAAGGATCTAAAATGTGTAGAAATAGAATTAAAGTTAATACAGAGTATATTGGTAAAACTTATTGTTATTGTGTAAGTACAGATGACTTACTATTATTAATGAACTGACTTATGTTTCCCACTTCCCACAGGGGCGGCTGGGCCCGTATCGTGGGTACCAACAATATTGACAGTTAAAATTAAAAATGGCACTTGAATATTCCACCCAGGACCAAATCTAATCCGGCTGAGCAGCCGCTTGAAGATAATACAAAGGAAATTATAAATAAATGTTGTTCTATTCTACAAAGTGCCCTTATGAAGTTCTTACTGAACAAACAATAAATCAGTGTTTGTGTACAAAATAGGTATTTACGTATCAAAGGGCCACAGTAGACATTAATCCATCTCCCGTCGACTGAAGCGTGAACAGAAAGAAAACCGCACGTCAATATCTAACAGCAGAGCCTGTGCACGTGTCTGTGAGCGACTCACTCGCGGGAACCTCGGCTGTGCTCGGCCGCGCTCGGGTCCGGAACGGACTCATGTCCCTCACAAACGTACTACTATCAGAATTATTTGAGCAGATTGTCAGCATGGTCTGCTACGAGTAATATTTGTAATAAAATAGTGTTTATCTAGGTTCTCGGATTTTTTTTTCAAAATACTTTTGTGAAATTTAATGATAGGTGCCTAACCACATTTTTACATCAAAGAAGACATGTTTTTTTAGTTAAGATAGTAGTATGACATAAGTATCATGAAATATCTTGTTGCAGAAACCCTAATAAATATTATTCTATACAAAGAATAGCAAATCATGGTAAAAACTCAAATTACAAATCATTTTCGTAATACGTTTGTATGGGAAATTCAACCGTCTCGTCGCCGGAGCGCGGACGGCGACCACTATTTGTGTTATATATTTAAAAATTGCATTCTCAATCTGGTTATTAAGTATTGCTGGTCTAGTAAATAGAAATAGTTACATTTAAGCAAACGATCCTTAATGAATACACCGGAACGGTTCACGCGAGGGAGTTGCTCGCAGAGACATTCAAATAGTCCTGATAACCGAATCAACGAAAACAGAGTTTAATAAAACTCAGTTGCTGGTGAATTCGGCCCTTAACCATAAAGACATTCAAATTAATAAAGCTATCCATTTTGCTACGTAGCCCTAGATTGTTGATTCTTATCGCTAACCGAATGGATAACATAGGATGTTAACAAATCTTAATCATCACATTTTCTCTAAATATTTACATTTTGAAATAACAGGTTTCAATGAAGCGTTACATTCGTGGAATATAGCTTGTCTTTTATGACACAAATCCTTCTCAAACTCCATTTCTCACGGAAAAACTGTCCCCCTCGCCTAGTCGCCATTTCATCGATCCAGGACTTTTTATGCAAGTAAATTGTTCAGTTTGTAACACCTGTTATACCTGACCAGACCACCACAGATGCAATTGATTTAAATACTGAACGTGGGAGAATATAAGATAATGTTATTTATAAAAGAGACTGAGACTTTGGTTACATTTACATGTTATGCCTGTCCAAGAGGTCTTAAGGAAATAAAGCACTTGATTCTTCTCATTTTGATCATTCCTAAAACCCTTTCAGACAATAACGAAGTCGTCGCGGTCGTGTCTGAATGTAACGTTAGTTGTTGGTTGGTTGGTTGTAACGTACCGCAGGAGAGGTCGTTGTCCGCGAACACGTTGTTGTGCGGGCACAGCGTGCGCGAGATGTTGCTGAACTGGGTCACGGCGCCGGACGCGGACGCCAGCACCACCGGCAGCTGCCACGAGAACACGCCTGCGCACACAACCGCACCGATGGGAAGCTCGGACTCGACTGAGCTCCGATACTCATGTAAACAACTACTGCTGGACATAGGCCTCCCTAATGATCGCCATAGATGGCATTATTTATCATTTGGGGGTTATTGCCTATAATTCCCTGGGCATGCGAGTTAGAGATCGCAGTTAGTTCGAGTTGTTCTGCAGAGGGCGCTGCTGGCCACCCCCTGGTGTGTCTCCCTTAGTCGCTCTTTACGACACCACGACCTGCGACACTTTTACAACCCAGGCAATCGTCTAGCTAAATAATCTGTCATTTTAAAGTAAGCCTTTTTGCAAAAAATATTCACTGTCAGGGAGTGGGAAATTTCCCCAAACTTTGTTGCAGATTGCATCTTCGTCTTAATGGGGTAATCTATCTATGTATCGTGCGAGAGTTCTGCAATGCCGTGTTTTTCATATGTAAAGTAAACAGCGATTGGTCAGCATGTGTGAGTGTGTGTACCTTTCTGCTGGCGCGCCGTGATGAACAGCGGGTAGGTCTGGTTTGCGAAGTCGCTGGCGACCGTCACGCGCGCCGGCGTCTCGTGCACCACCAGATCCTGAGCACGCAACCACTTTACGACACTGGCCCTTAATCAGCTGTGCTGTCTGCATACAGCACCGCTACGACACAACACTAAGATATGCAACGAAGACACGCTATGTAAATGTTAGTGAGCCAAGTTACTGAGCTGGGCACACAGTACATTACATACATTTTACTTTAACAAAATGGCATTTACATTTCATAAAATATTTTTTTTAATTAGTTCAAGCACAGGATATAGTTATTGCGTTATTGTGCAGATTTTTTAATTCACGTTTTAGTGATGGAATTAGGAAAAATTAAGCTAAGTTTCGCGCGTCATACTTACTGTATTTTGTACAGTCTAGTCTCTACTGTTCGCATGCCTAAGCGGTAGCGAAATACCGCGTAGGTTTGATAGGCCTAAAAGCAAGGGCCGGAACACAATAATTTGAGAATCTAGCTTAACCAGTCATATGGTGTGTTAGAAACGTCAAGTTATTTTCAAGCTAAATATGCGTTGTAGTGAGCTACAATGCATATTTAGCTTGAAAATAATTATAACAATAACGTATTCCTTTAGTTCCTAGGATTACCCTTGAATACTTAAACGCAACTTAGATAAGCATGTCTCAAGCCAAGATTTTTTTAGATTTTGTCATGAAAATCTGTCAAAAATTCATCATTTCAGACGTGTTTATATTTTAATTGTGTGAGTGTTTGAGTAGTCGAATGTTAATGATAATATATAAGAGCATGTAGCAGCCTTTTCTATAGTTCTATTAATTGTTAGTTATTCTTAGTTTTTAATATTACATAGTGTCCAAGAGTCCTGTAAGGTCTAAAGGAAATAAAGCATTTTGATTTTGTGTTGTTAAGATACAGAACTGTTCCTCTGCAAGCAAGCAGTATTTTTAGTTTCTATATGCGAGGACATATAAATGGTTAAGAGTTAGTATTTAAGTTAGATATAAAGCGTGTAAAACTGTTTGTTCTCCTAATAGAGTAAAATAAAATAAATAAATGTTATATCTGACCCCGGCAAACTCCATGATGTACTCTGTGTTCCTGTCCACGGCCACCTCGTACGACACATTGTACTTGTACCTGCAACAAACAACATCATCATCATCAGCACAACTCGCGGTTCAAAGGCTCAAACATTATTTCTGGCTACAGCCTTGTCTAGTATTCATAACACAAGCTCTGTCTCTTTCAATTATATACAAAATCTTTGTATGCTCAAAAGAGTAAATTGTGTAGAGCGAACAATTATATTTAAGATCTCATACATAGCAACCACAATCTCAAAGAATATGGTTACAAAGGCTTCTGCTTAGCTTGGGGCTTGCCAACACATCACTGGCATCATTTCTGTGTTCATCTTGCAAAGACATGCTCAAATGAATGAGACATACAAGGAGGTCTTCCCAGGGATGTGACAGTAAGGATATCTGTAGAGTACGGAGGTGAAAGTGTTCAGTCTGAGCGCTGCAGACCTCTGATTGTACCGTGCTATCAGTAACCTTATGTCAATGTACTATTCACTACTGCCCTACACTGCACTAAATTGTGTTGTGAAGATAAAGTAGGTAAACATATTATAAACAGTTTGATAACTCTCTAGGTTTTCGGACGGGGTTAATGTTTTGTGATTATGACTCATTCATACATGATATAATCTTTTTATCAAGTAGTCTTTATCTTGATGATTTAGTTAGTTATAAGAACTCAGGGTAAACAAACATCGATAGGATTAATGCTATAATAATTACTTATCAATACAACTCATTTTATTCTTCAGTATACCTTTACAAAGACTGCCTTGTTTCAAAATGGGAACAATGTTTTGTGAGGACACTGACCGGTACAAAGATTAAGAATTATTTTATTTACTACTGTACATATATTTAGGTCCTTAATAAATTATTGTAACGCTAAATGCATCCTCTAATGACTTATGGACTTGAGCTCGATCTATTAACCTGAACAAGGCTAACGATTAACACAAACTAGGTGCAAGAAATAAATCAAGTACAAGGTTTCAAGATGCATAATTGATTTTTATGCCATGTTGTACTCCGCAGAATCGAGTGCGTAATTACTTACGTGTTATTGTAATTAAACACTATTTCGTGCGGCTTGTAGCTTTCTTGCAAACTGAAGAACGGCAGACACAAAAGTAATCCAGCTTTTAGCAAAAATAATAGTGACATGTTGCACACTTATTACTCTGGGCACAAGTAATAGTTTTTACACATTGGTATCACAGGTTTTTATCATATTTATTCAGAAATTAGTAAATGCATTGATTTTTTCAAGAAACTGTACATCTAGGAATTTAGGAAATGAAAACGAAAACTACAGACAACTGTCTGTTCTGTTCAGTTCATTTTTCATTTACGTTCATTTGGTAGATAAGATAAGTAAGTACTTCAAACTTCATTCGGTCATTGTTCAGAGGGTCATTGGTCTAATGATTGTCTGGGCTGCGTTCAGAGGCTCAGAGTGCGGTTGTTTGGTGTAAATTTTAACTTACCCGAAGGTTCAGAACGAGTCGGTTGTTATACGTCAAAGTTGACACTATCATGACAAAACTGACGTTACAGTTGCCGGACGTTCGTTTGTTTTGTTTTTGTTTTGCGGTTACTTTGAGGTAAATTGTACTACTGACTGTAACTACGATCGATAACTGATAAATACTGAAAATTTTGAAATTTACTGTAGAAATCTTGATATTTAAGTAGATAACAAACTATGACAACGGAAAATATGACAGCTGTCAATGTCAGAGTGTTTTTCGTCGATCGAATTACACCGGTAAAAAGTTGCAACCGTCGCAGGTTGTGAACGCTTTAGTTAATAACAACCGAGCGTTTCTCCTGAGGTCATGAACGACCTAGTTGCACTCCGAGCGCGCTCGAGCGTAGGTTGTGAACGCAGCCCTGTTCTGTTATTAGCAGTCACAGCTCAGTCACAGTCAGTTTGGCAGTCAAAAAATAATTAAATATAGATTATAGGATTATTATTCTCGCCGGCCGTTGATATCCGGCCGCATTATAAGAAATTGGATCCGGATTAATTAAAAATAAGGATCCCTTTGTTTCTTAGAGCATTTCTCCATGCTCTAAATTAGCTATTGCAAAAGCTCTTTAGTAGAGTACCTACCTAGTTACATCCTAGTTATATAACTTTCTGTAAGCTTTCTGCTTATTTAACCCTTTTGGTTATTCACACTTGTGTTGCTTTTCAGGTTTAAATCACTCATGTTATTCCAAAATAGTTATGAAAATGATTAGTTTAATTTGCTTTATAAAGTAGGTAAACAAAAATATTCTGTTTTGTTTTTACTTAATTGTATGACTCCTATACTTCTCTTATAAATAACATGGACACGGTACAATAACAGCACAGGCACCAGCGTAAGAGCTGCAGAGACCAGCAAGTGATGAAAGCTGTAGGTAGTTATGTACCTAATTAGAAGAAGGATAAGGAAAATTACATAACTTGAAAATATAAAAAGCGTCTTTGTCTTGTCACTTATATTATTAACGTGAAAAGATGTAGGTATATAATTATTTGTGTGTATTTATAAAGCACTCACGCACAAAGGGCTCAAAGGATTTGGGTGAAAATAAAGAACCAAGTGTCACGAAACCTATAATAATTAATAATGAAATGAGTGATAGCGGCAAGCGTAGCGAGCTACATCAAAATCAGACCTTACCTTACTCGTCATGGCTGATTCCCAGAATGGAAAAACTAATCTCTCCTCGTTTCACATCCAGTGAATCCTACGTATAAATTTATACTAGACTAATATTATAAAGTGAAAAGATTTGAATGTTGGTGTTTTAATTGAATAGGAAATGAAAATCCGAAACAGCGAAACTATTGAACCGATTTGAAAAATTCTTTCACCATTAGCTTAGCTTGGGGCTAGATGATGCTGTGTGGATTGTCCAGGATTATTTATTTATTTATTAGGTTTAGCCATTACAATCCCACTGATAATCATAGGGTATAGAATATAAAAAAAACTTGGGTTCCGAAAACATCATTAATGTAGAATGTAGCAATATGTTACATTATCCGTGCGAACCCGAGGCAAACCGCTAATTACCTAATATTTAGTAGTTTTTGTGTAATAGTTACAATAATGTGTGTTATAATGAAAAATAAACTATAAGTAAATCATTATTGTAATTTTACCACTGTCACAATAATTTTACTGTCCCTCCTGTTAATATTACAACCGTTTTTTAGAAGTGCTATGTACGCATCTATGAATGCATTTTTTGAAAACTCTGAACGCATTTATTTAGCCCAATGAGAGTGTCTGATGCGCCATTATTATTTACATTCAAAATAGAGCCAATCAAATTCAAACGTAAGAGCTACCGGTTTTTTACTAAGCTTATACTGCTCTGTGATTGGTCGAACTATCAAACAGGTGCTATGCGTGCGTCATCCGCCATAACTGATTGTAAAATGTGAATGTGCTATGTGAATTTTGTGAAAGTGCTACTTTATTGATTTGTAAATGAAGAAATTCGAATTTGAAGTGAAAATATTGTGATATCTTGTTGTTTTTAGTGTAAGCAAATATGACGGAATGGTACAGAATGAAGAATGATGACAATCACAAGTCAGATTCATCGGTAATGTCCGTCGAATCTTCGAATGATAGTTCTGATCCATTCAATATATTTTCGGAGAACCTAAGCCCTATTCCGGCGTCTATAGTGCCGAGAAAGTTGGATTTTACGACCCTGGATGATGACGGCGGCCCTAGAGACGGCTCGCCGGCGCCGGATCCTCACAGTCCACCCTACAAAAGGGTTGGGGCTCTCAGGTGCGTCTCTTACACTCTCTGGTCATGTTGCACATACAAACACCACGTTCCGGTCGGCTTGGGCTGCGGATCGAGACCTGGCCGGCATGGTTTCACTATTCAAACACCGAAAATGCTTTGTTTTGGTCTGAAACTAACTGCATCCGAATTCAATGTTCAGACGCAGTTAAAGTTTCGGTTTTAATGGCAGTCAAATTAACACATAATTGATAAGAAGGGAACACAGGGGGTTTTAATCTAATATTTAAATTTTAATAAAATTCTGACCAGGTTAGATGACAACCAGTTGTAGAACTTTCTAGACACCTATAAACAATAACAGTCAGTAAAAAACAACAGTATAAATCATTGACCTTTTTATGAAACTGGAATTCTTTATGATAGATTTATATGCATGAGAATGGGTCGGAGGATCAGGCAATGCAGGAACCTCTTACAGGTAATTTTGATAAGTAGGACAAGACAAGAACCACAACCACACATTTTGTGCTTTTATTAAATGTTACCCACTCATCGCTTCAGATTCAATAACTAGTTCTTTAGGCTTACAAATAAAGCACTTAGACAATGGTCCACAGCTATAAATTTTATATCTAAAGAACTAACTAATGAATGATCCCTCATGGCTGGTATAAGTAGTTAAGTTGGTAGTCAAAGTTACCAACTTGACAAGCAGAATATTTCTAGCCAAGCCATTGCCAAAGCCAAAGCCATTGGGTATTTGTTAATTTCATACCTCATTAAATTTCTTTAACTTTGTCAACCTCTGTGTGCTTGGCAAAAGGCGGCCTGTGTTCCCGCTTTGAATAAAATGTTTCTAAAATCTGCTCATATTATGTTCCCGTGGTCCAGTGGAATGTTAATCAAAACACTTGTAAATAACTAAAAATAATTTTCAAATTACTTAAATTTTAAGGAACTTAATTATTTAGTTTCTTAAAATTAATTTCAAATTTAGTTATTACTTGACCTGACCTACTTAAAATGTTAAAACCAGCCATCATACCCACATCGCAAGTTCAGTAAAATCTAGCTCCATTGCTATTCTAAGTTCTCAGAAAGAAGACTGCCTGTTGCCATTTTGTCTCAACATTGGACAAAGACAATCTGATAAAGGTAAAATGTGGATGCAACCTGTAGAGTCCTGTTGCTCTTACAACTACAAGTCCTGACACATCCACTCTGACCATTGTCCCTCTCACCAGTCTGATCCTGTTCTGGTACAACCTGTCAAACAGCTCTAGAATACAATGTCATTGTTGGAGATAGAGGATTCATGACACACATTACTTGAACTGTCATCATAATCTACTTATATTACCAACTGATTTCTTTTTCTATGCTGGTGGCTAAAAATGTAAAATTTTAATTGCTTTAACAAGAAATAACAATTGAACCATCTTAAAAATCACTGTTTCCTATGTTGAACAATACCTAGAGCAACTAAAAAAAGCACTGTTTAAATCAAACTTGTAGTTATGGAGCTATGCGAATAAAAACACTTAAAATTCCCTATCTCAAAAACTACTGAACCAATTTTGATGAAACTTGCAGTTTTCCCTAAGTTGAAAAATACCTAGTTCAACAAAAGAGGATAATTTAAATAGAACTTGTAGTTCTGGAGATTTGCGAGTGTAAACAGAAATATAATACATACACTTGCAATTTGGCACACTTGTTTAGAAGCTGATATACACTAACATAATATATCGTCGTATCCTACGAATAGGGTCACAGTCGCCAGTGTGACTTTTTATTTTTATTGCATTTTTGGAATCTCCATTATGATTTACATCATACCAGTTCGAAAAAATATAAAAAATACTAAAAATAAAAAAGTTATTAAGATTTTAAAATTTGGTCACAATTGCATTGATGGATTTAGCCCGACGAAAAAGTTAACAAACAGCTTTGGCACTTTCTTCCACGTGAAAAACGCAAAGATCACAAGTATTTCCCGGCGAATACGGTTACATACTCCAGAGTAACCATGTAGCGCGGGCGAAAAGGCGCGCGGGCGCGGATTACCGCACTGTTTGTCGACTACGAAGTGCATTTTAATAGTTTAGCTAGGCACATGAATTGTCTTTGGTTATGAAAGCACGGAAAATGCTAAATTTATATGTAATGCGAGTAGGTACATAATATATAATAATTGTGCACATACATAATTATGTTCTAACAACCTACTAAGGTATAATTATATCTTGCTAGTTTCTTGTTAATTTTTCTTCTGTGTGAAGAAAAATTTCATCGTTAAATCGATTAAAGCGTTAAAGCAACAAACAGACAGACAGGTTTCTGACCTTCGTATTTACAGTATTAGTATAGATTATTATATTATGTAACGAATGTACATCTTTCACATTCGCGAATGCGGATGCAATCAATCACTTCATTTGCGAAGTACCTATATTATTTTGTTAGGAATACCTATTCCATTGTGAAATCTTAATAATATAAATAAATGAATATTTGTTTCAGGAAGTTTTAAAATACTCCTTAAAATGGACTGGAACGGGTTATACATGTTTGAGATACGTAGTTGGGTTTTGTTTTGAATTCTCTGTAACTTTTTAATATTATTTACTTATGAAATTATCATACGCATTTCAGGGTATTTTTTATAAAGGTCTCTCAATAAGAACTGAGAACATTGACACAATTTATTTGAACTATAAACCAACAGTTGTTCGAATTCAAAAAATATTTAGACATATGGTAAATCGGCAATTTAACCAAACTAAAAAAAATCTTTAAGTTTATAATAAAGGTTAAAATTATTTTAATTATTGTATTGGTTTTGTATTAACTGAAGTATTGAATTGATTGTAAGCTTTTTACATGCGGTGCTTTAAACCACAACTATTTGACTTTTTGTATAAAAATCACTTGGAAATTAGAAAATGTAAAAATTGCCAGAGTTCCCGATATTCCATTGACGACTAAACATATTAAACTATTTGCTAGTCCAATCCAATGTGAAAAATAAAATAAAGAGAAACAGGTTTTAAGGATTTTCAAGAGAAGTCAATAATTTCAGGATTTTTCGACTTCTACAAATAAGGTCATCAGACGACAGAGTACAAAACAGCGAAATAAATATGTGTTTTCTTTTTAATATTATAACGTGAGCAACCACATAGTAGTTGGATTCAGACAGGCTCATTGACGAGTTCTCTAATCTGGATACAGTAACGAGATTAATAGGAAATAGGATGAATAAATAAAATGCTGAACAATCGACTAACACATGTGTTTTGGGTATCAGATGACTTAACACAATAGACCTTATAGATATAATTTTTTTTTCTATACCTACATAAAAATCAACCAGAACACTCCTACAAACATCTGCGAATTTTAATTCCATTACTTGTTGTTTTTTTTAATAGACTATAGCATTTAAATAATAAATAGGTAAGAAAATTAACAGCAAAAAAAATTATCGATGAATACGCCATGCCTTGGCTCTGATATCAATCTATTATGGCAATAATCATGTAATGAATGCTCGTATAATGTAATGACAACTAGCTGACTCGCTTGTAATTTCATTGGCGTGGACGTGTTTAGGGTAAAACACTTTCACGAAATCAGCTAATTCCCTATTATAAGAAAAAATCGGAATTTCACCAAAATCGGAAAGACGCCTATGATATCATTTTTATGTCCATTAATTAAGTATTCTTTTTTAAAAAGTTTCCAGTATATTTTTTTATTTAGTAAATTTGAAGCAGTCTTGTCATACGATATGCTTCAAACATTCGACCTTAGCCCATTTTGAGAGAAGTTTTAATAAATCTTCAAACATTCATTCATTGTTATTATTTCATTAATTTTGAATTGAGATTTTATGCAAGACCAATCGGATTGAAACTAAATATCGGGAAGTTTGACTTTTTTCTACCCTAATTTAGAGATATGAAAATAGACCTTAAAACATGTTTAACCATTTAATGTATATTCAATACATAAATAAAATTTGAGGGCATTACCAGCCCACGTTAAATAGTAACAGTCATTTAAATACGTTACCAAAAATTACAAATCCAATATTTCAATAACCGTATTTACAGTTTGCGGAAATATTTTCAAAAATCCTGAAACACAATGTTGAATAGTTTTGTATTTTAATTGTTCTTAGCAATTTTCCTTAAAACAAATCACATAATATTGCCTTTTTAATTTACTGTTCTATCATTACATAATGAAATTTGAAGCCAATAGCACCTTGCATTAGAAAGTTTTAGATAGGTATTTCAATACAGAATGAAATTATAAATCTCAAACTTTAATTACCTGTTTCACTAAATTTTCAGGAATATTTTGAAAACTCCTGAAACAAGTGATCATTATTCTTGTGTGTTTAGTATTCAATGTAAGTATCTAACCAATCGAACCACCGGTTACAGATTTACAAAAAACACCAAAAACCCCAAAACCCCCTTTTACCTCTTTAGGAGTGGAATAAGAAAAAAAACCCTAATTAGCGGGTATTTGTGTAGTTAAAGGTCCAGCCCACCAAATTTCAGCTTTCTAGCTTCATCGGTTTAGGCTGGGCGTTGTGGCCAGAAAACTCCATTATTTATTATAAAATTACGTTTTTTATATGAGTACCTACCTACCATAATAACTAAAAAATTAGTTCCAATCATTACATTAAATCATGCCTTAAGAAACCCTAGGACGAGTTTTACATAGTTTACGAAAACACATTTTGTTTAGTATGTCAGCAATTGCACAGTTTTACACGAACTCGGTTTTGGCTTTCGAATGATTTGTTGCATTTTAGCTGTACCTACCAACCAGCTGTGACAAATCAGCGGCAATAAATGTATAATATTTTTCCCAAGGCGAGAATCGAACCCACAACCTCCAGCGATGAAGTCCCTTAAAGGCCTTCGCCAGCAGCTGCGCCATATAGGTCGTCGATTAAGTGCTAGACAAACTAAATACATTTAATATCGTCTGGGTGTACAGCGCATCAAGACAAAGACAAGTACAGCAAGAATAAACAATTTCTGATGCAAATTATCAAGGTACAAAACCAAATTATGAAGGACAATAAACTATGACCTTCGCAAAATGTGTAATTGTCCATCATAATCCCGTCGAATAAGTTTACAAAGACGTTTGTTACCCCCCTAGTTGAGGACGTGAAGCGAAATCTGCGTGGAAAACGGTCACAATGGCGCTGAGTATAACGTCGATTTGAAACTTGCACGTGGAACAAGGTGCTAAGGGACAAAAACTAGGGAAAAAGGTTTTTTTTATTTATGAAACCTTTATGATAATTTAGCAGAAAATATGATAAAACGTTTTAGCAAAAAAAATCACACTCGTTCAATAGAAACTTTGCGAAATAATCAGAAAAAACCGTCTCCTGTAAAGTTGGTGTTTTGCAACTGTGACCGTATTCGTAGGATACGACGATATGAAACAAGGTAGTTCAGGAAATATTACATACATACAGGTTGAATAGATAATCTCCAATTTTTGAAGGTGGTTAAAAAGGAGAAGAATGTTTCGAATGTTAAGTTTGATGTATGTTAAGGTTAACTACCTATATGTGCGATCCTAAATAGCAGTGGAATAGTATTTGCTTTGTTTTTTCAATGTAACTGAAAAAAACGTAAACAAGGACAAGATGTGTCACAGTGCTAAGAACATGCTAGGTAATAAATAATCCCCCAGTAAAAAAAATATACAGGGTGTCCCGTAACTCAACGTCAACCCGAAAACGCCGGACAGGTGGGTTCATGAGGACCCAGAACAACTATAAAATCATGGGTCTATCTTCAATGGTTTCAGAGTTATGGGCTTTTTACTGAAAATCATAAATTCTCTGCCCGGCGTCAAACTTTTCTATGCTGTGACTACAGATGTCAATATTTTCTGAATTTGATTTTTGTATTACAAACTCAAATAACACAGTCTTATAATGAATTGCAAAATTTAAACATATTGAGTAAAGTTTTCGAAAAAAAGGACTGTTTGGTTCGGTTATTGCATCAATGATTTTCAATCGGGAAACTTTGACTCGTCATACTGAAAAAAAAATTCACCACGATAGGCTGGCATGTTCTGTGGAAAGTTGGCGCAGTTATCCTAGATTTCAAAATGGTATCATACGTCACACTTTTCTTCTTTAAATAATAGTAAAATATTGATTTTCTGAAATAAGACCTAAATTCAAAACAGTTTCACAAGGAACATTTTCACACGCAAGGGTAGATGGATAGTAGGTGCTTCAATATTAGAGACCTTTTTTAAGTCTTTGCAAACTATTTGCCACAGTTCTCTTTGTATAAAAATGCCTCGTTGGGCTTGATTAATTTTTGAAAATTTTTAATAGGTAATAATTATTAATCCTGGCTTTTTTTTGTCTACCTGAATATTTTGCAATCTAAAATTTAAAAATCTGTTATTCGTGTTCTGCGATTCCTGGTAATCTGAATTATGTCTACTCGGCGGCCGAATATGCAAACATGCATCTCATTAACGCATAATGTGGATATAACCCTAGCGCCCGAGCCAGGCGTTATCAGGAATAGTACCCGAATGTCGAACGTTATGCGTGATTTGATTACCCATCATAGAATTAATTTTTGCAGAACAATGTTCGCAAAAATAAGTTTTTTGAGGGTAATCACGAGGTAGTAAACTTTTTACTTGACTCACGTGATAGGGTTGGTATTTGTTAATAATTTTGGATACTCCCGTATTTTCTTCCATTGCACGAACTGAGTTACCTACCGTTTTTCTTGAACTGCATTTAAAACTACGTCATCGTAGTCTCCTAGGAGTCTCGAACACCAGTTAGTTGTCCGTCTGAATATGCCTAATGCACATAAACGAAAATGCGGTGATCCGGATAAAGTTCGGCATTCGGGAACTTTTCCCGATAACGCCTGGCTGCGGCGTTATATCCTTTTTGCTTACATATTCTGCCGCCGAGTAGAAGAAGAAGATTAAGTATAATTTGGATTACCAGGAAACACAAATCACAGATTTTTAGTTTCAGCTGACGAGATTGCAAATCATTCAGGTAGCCAAAAAAGCCAGGATTAATAATTATTACCTATTAAAAATTTTCAAAAAATAATCAAGCCCAACGAGGCATTTTTATACAAATAACTGTGGCAAATAGTTTGCAAAGACTTAAAAAAGGTCTAATATTGAAGCACCTACTATCCATCTACCCTTGCGTGTGAAATTGTTCCTTGTGAAACTGTTTTGAATTTAGGTCTTATTTCAGAAAAACAATATTTTACTATTATTTAAAGAAGAAAAGTGTGACGTATGATACCATTTTGAAATCTATGATAACTGCGCCAACTTTTCACAGAACATGCCAGCCTATCGTGGTGATTTTTTTTTCCAGTATGACGAGTCAAAGTTTCTCGATTTAAAATCATTGATGCAATAACCGAAACAAACAGTCTTTTTTTTCAAAAACTTTACTCCATATTTTTAAATTTTGCAATTCATTATAGGACTGTGTTATTTGAGTTTGTAATACAAAAATAAAATTCAGAAAATATTGACATCTGTAGTCACAGCATAGAAAAGTTTGACGCCGGGCAGAGAATTTATGATTTTCAGTAAAAAGCCCATAACTCTGAAACCATTGAAGATAGACCCATGATTTTATAGTTGTTCTGGGTCGCTATGAACCCACCTGTCCGGCGTTTTCGGGTTGACGTTGAGTTACGGGACACCCTGTATATAAAAATCAAATCAGTTTTATAGTTTCATTAACTCCTGAACTATAACTTTAGACCTAGAGTGCAATAGAATACAGTTATTCCAATACTTTTAACTAATCGAAATTTAAATTCATAAATTTTTGATCCAGCAGGTGTTGGATATCCTATTCTTTATCAACATTTATGCAGATTTTATGGACATCCAGAAGTTTATACCTATTTTGATTTTTTTTTGTTGCTCAGAAAAAGAAAATAATTGATGAGCTTATTTACATTTATAAAATTCCGATTTCTATTCCTAAGTCTGACACATTCCACACACTCATTGTGTTATACTATTTTTGCATTTAGAAATTTTGTATTTGAATTTTGGAACAGAGGCCATGGTGGATGGTTGCTTTGCACAAAGATAGTTTGTTCATAGATCAGCTTAGTTGAATGATTTTTACTGTAATTATTAAATAAATCTATGCTCAAGCTATTAAGCTCATATTCTGAAATACTACAAACGAATGAAGTACTTCATTCGTTTGTCAGAAACGTGAGATTGAAAAACAGTAAAGATTTGGATTAATATTTTTTGTCATACAGACGATGACATTACATGACCTAGCATATAATAAAATAAAATGTCAAGTTTTTCGAACTCGCGCGCAGACAGACGGTTTCGTAACTTCTCGAGTACAAAAAGTCGATCCGTGTCAAATTAATGCTGATTCATTTCTTGGACTTAATATGAGCTCATGACATCACACCAAAATTGCAAAACATCGCCAATTCGTTTCTCTCGTCCTCTCGGGGAAACATTTCCGTTAAACCGCAGTTATACGAAACATATGATCAAACAGCTGTTCTACAAAAAATACACCCACCAGCTGAGACAAGTCGCAGAACACAAAATACAACCTTCACTCTTTAACTTAAAACATCTTTTAGTTAAGCACACCTTTCATAATACCCTGTTTGTCTGTACAAATGGTTTTTGACGTTAGTAGTGGATAGCAAGGTGCGTTTTTCCTTAGCTAGTCCTCGCGTACCTGGTGTTGTTGTTTGCCTGAAGATGCCAATATATGCGCCCTCACCTGTCGGGTGTATGGTAGGTACTAATGTACTACATACTATACTGTGGTGTGGTGGTCCCATTGATATTTACACATAGTCGAGATACCTTTACCTACACGTATCTCACCTATTCATTATGAAGTCATGTTTAAAGCGCCGCCGGCGCACATACGGCAAAATAATCACTTTAGGCGGTCAAAAATAGATTTTTCTACTTAAAGATAAGTTCTAAATTTTTTTGTATTCATCGAGTTAGATAGTTGTACCATCGTACTAGCCATAAATATATTTTTTTATGTTTATAACAATTGCGCCCGAGGCTCTGACAGCTAAGCATTGTCAGTGTACGGCTAGTTGCATACGAAACCCGAAAGCATTATAAATTGTTATTCTCGTTCACCTCGTGCAAAAATCTGAATATTCATTATGGACGTAGAAGCCACAGGTATGTACTTCAAAACAACATTAAGATTTCATTTCATTTTTACCACAGTTAATAATAAATTACGATTTCATTCCGCTCCTACTTTTCACAAAAAAATGATAATTCCTTAGACTTTCAAAAAAAGTTCCGCTTAGTACCGCCATCTATCCTAAATATTTCCACTTATGCGTTTGTTGACTGTTAGTATTATAATTTGTAGGAACTCAAACCAACTCATTGTGACACTAGACCCTTTTTCACAGGTAGTCGTTTATTTTTTTTAGTTTCTAAGGAGGTGCTAGAAATGTTAGACGTGCCTCTTGTAGAAACGACCAATGATGATGACAATGATGATGATCATGACGACAGTGAAGTTAACTAGCCAAAAAACTAGCCTAGTTAAATCTTTTTACAACATAATTTGTTGCTTTTCGTAAAATAAACTAAATTTTATTTTCAATACTTTTTTATTTGTATCTACAATTACCTTAAGTAGGCAAGTACTTTAAAAATCTTCTCAAGCCTCGACACAAAATAACATTTAAGGTCTAAAACCTTTCTAGGTAAAATGCACATATTATTACACATCTTTGATTTTTGACCGCCTAAAGTGGTCATTTTGCCGTATGTGCGGCGACTCGGATGAATTTGCCAAATATAATGTATACAAACGTGCAAAATGATTTGTAGTTTCAGCATATTTTACCATGATCTGCTATTATTTGTATTAAATTACTTTTTTCCAAAACACGTTTATAAAATGAAATTAATTCAAATAGGGTTTTTTTAAAGACGACAAGTTTCTTTATTGGTGTAGGTAAGTAGGTATTTTCAAAAAGGCTTGTGGCAGGAACTTTATTCTCTATTTGTAAGCCTAAAGAAATAAATAAAGTTATTGAATCTGAATCTGAACCTTTATAAAGACTGTTATAAATAATACAAATAATAACAGATCCTGGTGAAAATATGCTTATATTACAAATCATTTCTGTATTACGTTTGTATGGGAAATTCATCCTTCGCCGGAGTCTTAGCTTGCTAGGAGATTTGACACAAATGGGATTTCAGGAGTAATAATGACAGTACATAGGTACATACGTTGATGTAGTTGTTTCTAAATATTGCGCTGTTTCCTTCAAAGGTGATTTCAATAGCCTTCCATATTGTCGAGGGAGTCCTAACGTAAGTTCCATCCTTTGAAATTTATTGCAAAGCAAACCCTAGCGACGACGACGAGACTCCTTACTTGCGAACATTATTCAGACGAAAGTTTGTAAAAACGTGTTTTGTGGGAAATACGTGAACAATACAAACGGATACCGCACGGACAGTGATGGGCATAGATTTAGTTCGAACTAGTTGGAAGGTTTAGCCTAGTCTAGAATCTAGATCTGTTAACTCACAGGCCAAGCTATCGACGCGTACGATTCCGCGCGCGGACAGTAGCTTCAGTTTTGTTAGCAGGAAGGAAACACATCCGCAGTCCATTGTACAAGCAACCCCTGTTCACTTCCTCTTCTTTGTTATGTTCATAGTATTATTAAAGACGCGGTGTATATGTGTGATGTTATTATTTAATAAGACGTAATATTATTATTCTTGCTTCCACCCCTCTCTCCCCTCGTTAATAACAATGAAACAAGTTGCGGCGCACACCTGACTGTTTGCCTTCGCGGTGTACGGTGTCTAGTCTACCTACATACAGACTTAATACTGAGCTAACCATTTTATAATGTATGAGTAGCCAGGGGTAGCTCAGGACTTACCTTGTAGATATATGTAGAGCCAGCGCTAAGGGCCGAATATCGCATACAAAGTGAGACGAAAGGAGATTTTTTGAAGTGGACCGACCTTCTTAGTGACGAGTATGGCATAAATCGGACAAGGATGCTTTGTTAGAGTTAAGCTCGTTAATTCTTACGTGACACTTGAGTATTTTATATGGTTTTAATAGATGTTCAGAAAGATCTTTATTTAAACGATACGTTATTTTGCAATAGTCTTAACAGATTCTTAAACCTCTTATCACAAGTAACAAGAGTACCAAATATATTGTTGCTCGAAAGCTGTTCGACTCTGCGCCATTTAATGAACTAAATCGTGTTCCTAGCAGAATGCCTGCTTTCTTTTACATTCATGTGTGCTTTCACGTGAATTCGGCGCCTGCAGACATTAACTAATATGCGTGTATGTCATTGCAGGTTGTTCGACAGTCCGCACACGCCGTCCCCCGCGACGCACCGCGACAAGTGCTCGACGCCCTCGCACCACCCGCTGCGCGCCCGGCTGTTCCCTCCCCGCCTCAGCGCGCCCTCAGGTAACCATCTACCACCAACCTACCGATACAACCTGCCTACTGCAGGACGACAGCGCTTTACAGACGTTGAACAGTCTAGTCTAGCTCCTCATAGGAAAGTAAAACAATCTGCGGGTGTATCATAATGTGCAAACGAGGATGATACCCGGTAGATACCCGCCTTTAGATTATCGCTCCTAAGGGCCTCAGTGCTTTTAAAAACTTTTGAAATTATCATGGTTATTCACATTAAAGTTATTTATAACGGGATATTTACCATGAAATTTTCCAATATTTCGGCACAGTTTCATGCGCCATGATATGGAACGGATATCGGGAAATTGAAAACTCAAATCATGGTAAATATCCGGTTATAAATGACTCTGCGCTGTTGCCTACGGCCCCACGCATGCCTCCCAAAGGGCGGCTCACTGTATGAACCGAGATGTGAAGTGTATATGTTACGGCTAAAGGTAGGTGTGAACATAAACTTAAGATTAGCCGGCTAAACCTAGGTTTATCTTCGAGGAGGTGTTAATGTTAGTTTCGTCTATCTTTAGCCGGCTAAACTCAAGTGTAACCGCAAGCCCTTGGCTAAAAATGTAGATGATTAGAGAAATGGAAACTATTTTGACACGAAAACTTTTATTAAAAAATAATCACTCTCATTACATATTACTTTTATTATTTTATTTTAATGATTAGGTAGATATTGTTTTAAGTGATTAATATTTTGTAATTGTAATAATTGTAATTTTGAATACCTAATAGGTACCTATGTAGGTATTCAAAATTTGTTCATTACAGATACTTCTGTAGGTATTTAAAAAGATGAATTTTATTTAGAAAGATGACGCAATATAAACAATAACATTGCCACGTGTGCGCGCATTGTCTCCCCCACCACCCCCTCAAACCCTCCGCCTGCCCGGCGCGTCCATCGAATACATTTTTAACCGTTTCGTTTCGGTTAATGTGCACATTAACCGGCTAAAGATCGAATATCACGACGCAAACTAACATTATATCGAACTTTAGCTGCTTGTCGAAGATAAACCTAAGTTTAGCCGGCTAATCTTAAGTTTATGTTCTCACCCACCTTTAGCCGTAACATATACATTATAATGTACGTGTGGTGCTTGCAGAGATGGGGTCGGGGTCGTGCCCGGCGTCGGAGGCGGAGGACAGCGCGCTCGGCTCCCTGCTGCAGGACGAGCACGACGCGTCGCGCCTGCGCCCGCACGCCAACATCAACCCCTTCACGCCGGACGGTACATACTGCTCATATCACTCACAAACGACATGGGACCCAACAGATATCCCTGTAGCATGTCACGAGTTCATTGATACTCACCAGCTCTCGAGTCACGCGTCGTCTGTTTGACAAAAGTTGTTCTCGTTCAAATGTATGAATTCCTCACTAATGTAGTACTAATTAGATGTCTGTCCCCCCCCCCAGGGCAAGCGTTGAACAAGAAGAAGCGCGCGCACTCTAAAACACCGACGTTATGGGACGTCACGTCGCCCGAGCAGCCCACCAAGCGGCTAAGAGTGAGTTGTATACCTACTCTACTACCCTAGCCTACTGTACATTGATACATTTTAACTGAACAAGTACAGCGCGCACACTGATGATTATGATTTTTTATGAGAGTGTAACAGTAAAGGTGTGTTGCAGGAGTCGAACATATAATAGTAATTTGTGTGTGTGTGTTGCAGGAATCGAACATATAATAGTAATGTGTGTGTGTGTGTGTGTGTGTGTGTGTTGCAGGAGTCGAACATATAATAGTTGTGTGTGTGTGTTGCAGGAGTCGAACATATCGCGGTACAACGTGGAGTTCGTGGAGCTGGAGGTGATCGGGCGCGGCGAGTTCGGCCGCGTCGCGCGCTGCCTCAACAAGCTGGACGGCTGCGTCTACGCGGTCAAGCGGTCGCTCAGGTACGCTGCATGTTAGGCGAGATACAACTGTACAAATATAAATTAATAAATAATGCTGGACGAACCACCCAGTATCCTATAGCCACAAGCTAAGCAGAGCTTGTGTTATGGCCACTAGATGACGGATATACATATCAGTCTATTTAATATATTCTATTATGTATATCGGTCATCTAGTACCCATAACACGACCTCTGCTTAGCTTGGGCCTAGGTGATGCTGTCTATCGTCCGGCATTATTTATTTATTAAGTTATGTACCCATAACGTAGCTCCGCTTGTTGTTTTGAACAGCTTGATGACGCTGTGAATTGTTCTATTTTGTATATTCCACCTCAAGTAGAACAAAGTACTGTAGTAAGACACCACTTCTTAAATGAACCAAAATCTGACATTTTGTCACAGCATCTGACTGGTAGAAATTGATTCCTCTGTTAAAATGTAAAATAATAAAGAGAATAATGATGTATGTATGTGTGTTGTGCGCAGGCCGGTGGCGGGGTCGGCGGCGGAGCGCGCGGCGCTCACCGAGGTGTACGCGCACGCCGTGCTCGGGAAACACACGCACGTCGTCAGGTAACACTCCCACTCTTTCTGTCTACTGTGACATATCTGTGCACGCCACACGCGGGTGTCTACTGCTGGAAATGACTCCCTCCTCCCCAAACAAGGGAAAGGACCAAGGAAGCTATTGCCGTCCCTCTGGGGGTTCTTTCAATCGACTCGTATGACAGCTACGGGCTGAGTTAGGGAGAAAGATGGTAACGCCTCCACATATAAAGCACATGAGATACATTGGGGCGGTACTAGCATCTTGAGGACGTTCCAAGTGGAACATTCAAGCTACCTCGAGATCTCAGCTGTTTCTAATAAATGAAAGTTGTATTTTCTCTGTAATTTTCTTTGTGAATCCTACTAATATTATAAACGCGAAAGTTTGTAAGTATGGATTGATGTTTGTTACTCTTTCACGCGAAAACTACTCAAATTTTGATGAAATTTGGTACACAGATAGTTTATGACCTGGAATAACATATGGGCCACTTTTTATCACTTAGTGAAACCGCGGGCACCCATCTAGTATTATATATGTGTGTGTTTGTGTTGCAGGTACTACTCGGCGTGGCCGGAGGACAACCACATGATAATCCAGAACGAGTACTGCGACGGCGGCTCGCTGCAGCAGAAACTGGCGCGCGGCGGAGCGCTGCCCGAGCCCGAGCTGCTGCTGCTGCTCGCGCACATCGCCAAGGGGCTCTCGTGAGTACACCACGCACACACACACACACCCCGCCGTGCTGGAGGTGCCCAACTGTAGGAGCGACCTACTCAGTTTGCCTTCATGGCACTCGCTATCTATCTGCTCAATATCTTGTCTGCGAACAGTGTGGACATATTTTACAATAAACTACCGAAACTCCTACAGATTGCATAGGTACTTATAGAAACATTTAGAGGAGGGATTTGGTCTGAGGGTTCATTCTCATTTGTAATATAATTATAACTAAGAAGTATTGTGTTGTAAATAAAAGCATTGTGTTACTGCGTGCATGCAGGTACATCCACTCGCACTCGCTGGTGCACATGGACGTGAAGCCGGGGAACATCTTCATCTGCAGCGGCGCCGCCGACCACTCCGACAGCGAGGACGCCGACGCCGACGCCGACGCCGACGCCGACGCCGACCTGCCGCCGCAGCACACATACAAGATCGGTGAGGACACACACACATTCATATTGTATAGCATCTGACGACCTAAAAAGAGAATATTTGTTCATGGTGTCCGGGTCGCTATCTATAATAAAAAATATCTGTCAATGCACTCGTATATTATTATTATGTATATCAGTTATCTAGTACCGATAACACAAGCTCTGCTTAGCTTGGGGCTATACAGGGTGGAATTTTGTAATGCCACCCGGAGGGAAAGTACTCTTAATACTGTAGTTAGAAAATTGTACTCAAAGAAAACATTCCTTTAATTTTGAAAAGAAAGAAAACTGCATTCAAAAATTTTCGACAATTCGCTTGCCACACCCGGGAATCGAACCGACTAACATCTGTAAAAATGACACCCTATACTTTTATTGCATAGATCGTTAGGGTCAATAATAAGGATGAAATCTTTCAAACAAACTTAATAAATTAAATGAAAGGAATAACCATGAAATCTTAAATTATTTACAATAAAAAGTCAACTAACTAATTAGTTGCTAGTAATGGGCTCCATTTTCTTGGATACACAAATTTATTCTTCTAACGAATACATTTCTAGTAACTTTTAATAACGTGTTGTGGTGAATATTATAAATCGTATTCTGAACTTCAACTCTCAACTCGTTTACATTCATATAAGATTTCATGTAAATTAGATTTTTTACCCCACAAAAAAAAATCTAAAGGGGTGAGATCTGGTGATCTCGCAGGCCATCTGATTGTGCCGTTGGTCCAGGTATTAAAATGGTTATTAATGTAGGCAGTAGTGATTCTGCTGTTATGGGCTGGAGCACCATCTTGCTGTAGAATTATTTGGTTTCGCTCTGCCTCGGGGAAACCATTTAACTAATTTCTTAAGAGATCCAGTATTTCAAGATACTTGACAGTGTTTAAATGACCTTCGTACACGTGGACTCTAAATATTAATTCGTCATTTTTAATGGATAAATGACGACAATGATAATTATTAATTACTGACACAAGTAAACAGATGGATCTTTAAGTTAAAGTGCTTAACTTGACATAATCAATTTATAATTTAAGATTTCATGGTTTTCCTTTCATTTAATTTATTAAGTTTGTTAGAGAGATTTCATTCTTATTATTGACCCTAACGATCTATGCAATTAAAGTACAGGGTGTAATTTTTACAGATTTTAGTCGGTTCGATTCCCGGGTGTGGCAAGCGAATTTTCGAAAATCTTTAAATGCAGTTTTCTTTCTTTTCAAAATTAAAGGAATGTTTTCTTTAAGTACAATTTTCTATCTACAGTACTAAGAGTACTTTCCCTCCAGGTGGCATTACAAAATTCCACCCTGTATAATGTCGTGTGAATTGTCCAGCATTATTATTATTTTAGCAGTATTTAACTTGAGTCCAGTTCTGTGTGTGTGCGTGTGTGTATCGTCCCCCCCCCCCCTGTCGGCAGGCGACCTCGGGCACGTGACGTGCGTGTCCAGCCCCGTGGTGGAGGAGGGCGACTGCCGCTACCTGCCCAAGGAGGTGCTGCAGGAGGACTTCTCGCACCTCATGAAGGCGGACATCTTCGCATTCGGTACCTATACATGTCATTATACATACAGTTTACATCTATGTCATATACTGTATCTATGTCATATACAGTATCTATGTCATATACTGTATCTATGTCATATACAGTATCTATGTCATATACTGTATCTATGTCATATACAGTATCTATGTCATATACAGTATCTATGTCATATGCAGTATCTATGTCATATACAATATCTATGTCATATACAGTATCTATGTCATATGCAGTATCTATGTCATATGCAGTATCTATGTCATATAAAGTATCTATGTCATATGCAGTATCTATGTCATATGCAGTATCTATGTCATATAAAGTATCTATGTCATATGCAGTATCTATGTCATATACAGTATCTATGTCATATACAGTATCTATGTCATATGCAGTATCTATGTCATATACAGTATCTATGTCATAATACAGTATCTATGTCATATAAAGTATCTATGTCAGATATGTAATATACAGTTACGGTTTTTTGTGTCATATACATTAATTGTTCATTGATCTGAATCACATTAAACTTAGATTTATATTGTATTGGACACAAAAGTTATATACTAATGTACTAGTGGTTTCTTTTTCACTTGACGACACCCACGGGAAGAGTTGGGGTGTTGAAATTCTAGGCCGGCACCACACGGCCAAAAATCATCAAAATCTAATGAATGCTATCAAAATTAGCGGCTGCTTGCATAGTCAAACTTTCAAGTTATGTGAAACAATCCATTAAAACCTAAAAGTAACTTAGATTTAAGCAAAAGAAAGAATAATTGTTAATAATCTTACAGCTTTCAACAAAAAGTTGTAATTGAAAAGTCCTAATATACAATGTTTTAATAAAAAACAAGCATGGAATGTCAAAATGTTGGAATTTCAAAATGCAGTCATTAAACAATTTGAAAGAAATGTAAGAAAGCAGAGTCAAGGCATATTATATACTAGTAAAAATAGTATATTCTCTATGCTGTAGGTAGAGATAGGTTGCATTACATATATTATATCTATCTATTAAATAATACTGTATTACGTATATCAGTCATCTAGTACCCATAACACAAGCTCTGCTTAGCTTGGGGCTAGATGGTGCTGTGTGGATTGTCCAGCATTATTTATTTATTTATTAATTAATTTATTTATTATGCCATGTAGTGCATATAAAGTGAGTAGTATAAGCAATAGTAATAGAATGGTGGCTTGTCGCAGGTCTGACGCTGTGGGAGGCGGCGGGCGGCGCGGCGCCGCTGCCCAAGAACGGCCCCGCGTGGCACCGCTACCGCGACGGAGACCTGCCCCACCTGCCGCAGCTCTCGCAAGAGTTCAACGACCTGCTCAAGGTAACTCTCCCTCACCACCTGTCTCTAGCTCTACTACCTCTAGCTCTAGCTCTCCAGGCAGTGCCACAAAAATAGCTCGCACACAACGTTTCTTACGCTTGAATATTGCGTTAGATGTCTTTTTCGAATGTCTGAGTGTTATTGCATGATATCGTTATGGTGCTATCGTCAGCAAATGTAATCACGGGTTGTATCGTTGCCTTAGGCAAATCGTTCATGTAAATAATGATAAGTAAAGGTCCTCACAATGTACCGTGTGGAATATCATATTGCAGTTTGTTCGTTTAAATTATCTCGTATATACATCCCAATACTACATGGAACATGGTTAAGGAAGTAATAGATGGCCATTTTGTTGGTCTTACTTACGCTAAACCTTTTGTTCAATGCATTTTAAGATAGTTTAAACTCATTAACTGTCGAGATAGGTAACAGGCGGAGAGCTACAATTTTAAAGTTGACCATGTTGTTATGTAGACATAGACATATCATTTATTTGCCGCTTAATTTTAATATTTTAAGAATAAGGAATACAGATACAATACATTTAAAAAAAGTAATTGAGTAGTGGGTAAGTGAGCAATGTGTACTGTAGTAGCGAATGGGTCCAGGCTCAGCATAATGCCAACTATTATGAACAAAAAGATTGAAGTGAACAATTATTAATCAAAGTGATCACTTTACTTCCCATTTTTATTTCTTATTTAACTTGTATTTGTGACGTGTCCAAGAG
>CAWVOY010000091.1:0-18952 GCA_963931895.1 Eupithecia pulchellata | reverse complement strand
TCCGATTCTATGTTAATGAGCAAAAAATAATCCTTTCGATCGGTATGATAAAGCTACAGAATAATTATTTTTCTCGTTTAGTGGTTTCGATTCCCGGTTCAAGCATATAACTATTTAAAAATGTTCCATCTTCAATATTTAAGGTACTTTCCCTCCACGTGGCATAGCTGTGGGACGCCCGATATAACAAAACCCTCGACGAATTTAATAATTACTGAGAATTAGAGTTATTCGTTTGAGAGCTGTAAGACCGCAAAACCGTGATACTTACATAGACAAAAACTTCTTACTGAGCGGCAAACCTTGAGGGTAACAAGATAGTTTAGTTCCTTTTGGAATCTTTCAAGAGCCTGTACAGCATACCTAACTTGAGGAGCTCGGCCATCTCCTCCTTAGTGGGTTCCTTGAGGAGCGCGAAGGACACATTCAGCAGCTTCTTGGAGGTCCACTCGGTCTCCGCGACGCGCCGGACCTGCACCAGCGTGTCTCCCAGGGGCATCACCAGCAAGCCCCCGACCTGGGGAACACCACACCGTCACTACGCTGCTATGTGTGGTGGACATACGACCATTAGACGGAACATTCTTATAACAAGCTTTCATAGAATGCTTTCAATTAAATTTAAGAGATGCCATTTTAAATTCAAAAGTTTTGTATCTTTTGATTCAAATTAATGAAGGTTGGAGTTCTTTATACAAGCTGTGGTCGGGAAAGGTATTCCTCGATTAAAACTTGTTAAGTTATTTATTAGGAAGATATCAAACTTAATGGAGAAAAAGATCGATTTCAACTTCAACATTACGTTTTATTTGAAATCTGTGCTAACATGTATCAAAAACAATAAAAGATTGAATATGGAGAACATGACATTGCAACAGACACTCGAGAAGGCCTTCTTGGAAAAGGAAAATGTATGATTAGTTTTCGAACAAAACCACTCTTATGTCGCTTCAATAAGATTACCTTTTGCATGAAAATTAGGGTTCGTGGCTTAGGCCCCCAGTGGTGGACGCACCTGTGGTTGACGCCCCCGATTCTATTAATTGTATTATTATTATTATTTGCACTTTTGCACTTAGTACAGTAAATGCCAAAAGTGTATCTTACATACCGTTTTAGAGATTTTTTTTTAGATAGTTTTAAGTAATTGTACTTTACCAATAAAATACTTCTGTCTTTAATCCTACTAATGTTATAACTGCAAAAGTTTGAAAGTAGGGATAGATGTAGAGATGAAAGATGAGATGAATGTTTGTTACTCTTTCACGTAAAAACTACTGAATGGATTTTTGCGATTGGTCTGTTGCGTGACGTTGGTAAACGGCCTGACGGTTACTTGTCCTTTAGACATTTAGATATTTTATTTATTGAAGATTAACAACGTACTGGCCTCTAAAACAGAATTTGAACAGAAGGCTACGTTCCAAACATCCTGACATGCGGCGCACGCAGCAATCAAATTTTCGTTGACAGATTTAGCAGAAGAATATGGTTTTGGTTTTCCGTGTAAAATATTTTTTTAATGTAATCTTTTCATTGATAAATCCAAACATTATGTTCACGGTTTTGAACTGAACACTTTCGAACTTGAAAACTGATATTAAAGTTTAGTGTGCCATCTCACAATGTCGAGCGAAGGTACTTCGCAAGGGCTGGTGCGAAGTAATTATGAAATGGTAAAAAATAGACTAGGGGGAAAAACATTGCTACATGCTGGATTTGCGTATAATTTTCATAGAAATAATAAACACGATAGTGTGTGGACATGTGTAAATAAAAGACATGGCCGATGTGGTGGTTTAGTGAAGTTAACTAATGAAAGCGATAATGTTCAGATGCAAAAAGGGCATAAGCCTGAGTGTAAGCCGGATTTATTAAAAAACGAGATAAAAGTTGTTATGAACGATTTAAAACAAGAAGTTACAACAAATTTTAGTCCTATACAGAAAATGTTTGAAGTGAAAACTGCAAGATTACAGAATAAAGGGCACAGTGAGAAAATTCCAATCTACAACAATGTTAAAAAAGCAATCTACAGAAGTCGTAATACATCCCTGAATGTAAAAAAAACAAGATTTACGGATCCAGCTGAAGTTGTTATACCTGAGATTTTTAGAAAACACATGTTAGTCGATTATAATGAGGATGGTAACAGGATCATCATCTTTGTATCAGAAAAAGCTTTGGAAGATATTAAAAATGTACACCACTTCTTTTGTGACGGTACATTTGATTGCTGCCCCTGTCCATTCAAACAGATTTATACGATACATGGAGATATAGGAGACAATACAGATGACACCAATATTGTGCCAATATTTTACGCGCTACTGGTCACTAAAGAAAGAAAGACATATGAGATAATGTTCAGAAAAATTAAAGAAGCTTTGATAGAATTCAAGCCCTTAAAATTCACTCTGGATTTCGAAATATCAGCAATGGTCGCAATAACTAACGAATTTCCCAATGCTGAAATTCATGGATGTTTTGTACATTTTCAAAATGCCATATACAGGCGGGCAAAGTCTCTTCGTTTATTAGATCATGAAGAGACCACGCAGTACGTTAAACTGTGCATCTGCTTAGCCTATCTTCCTGAAGAAGACATTGAAGACGGATGGCTTTCCATAATGGAAAACAGGTAAGTATTTACGCTTCAAAACTTGTACATTCCTGGTATTTTTACATTTGCAGACCAATTTGATCCAAGACTTTCATTTCAGTATTCCAGACGAACAAATAACAAAGTTCAATGATTATTTTGTTGAGCAGTGGCTTGAACCCACGGAAAAAATTGCTAAGTGGTGTTGTTATAAAGAAAAACATAGGACTACAAATTTAGTAGAGGCTTGGAATCATCGACTTACGCGCCACCTGGGGAAGAACCCATCTTTATTATCATTTTTGGAAATGATAACGATTGATATTTCTACCTACGGCACGGCACAAGCAAGGCAATATATTTATTTTAAAATCGCAATTATATTTATTGGTAAAATAATGCAACTATTATAGATAATATCTTATTTCAGACTGAAAGCTAAAAACATTCCTGTTAGCAGGCGAAAAAACGCGTCAAGAAAGAATGCAAAAATGATTGCCAATTTGACTGAGCAGTATAAAAATAAAAAAATTACTACGATCATGTTTTTAGAACAAATCTGCCCATATGTGGAAATCCGAGCAAAAAAGTAATAGCTACCCAACTAGCAAGGGAATCCTATAATAGAATACAATAGGTGAAATTAGACTTATAAAGCTTAAATTAGACTTATAAAGCTTTTAATGGCTTTTCTCAAGTATACTTTGCTTATAATAGCAAGCATTCTTACTCTCCAGAGCAAATTTACTAATAAAACTGCCTTGTAGTTTACTACTATACTATATTATAGGATAATTACAAGACATATAATCTCATAAGTGTATTGACAAAGTCTTAATAGTCCTGCGAAAATTATAGTCTTATAAAAGCTTTGTGTAAGATTTCCAAGACTTATAAAATACTTAGCTGAGATCATTATAGGTATGAGGCGATGTAGTCTTATTAAAGACGCTTATAAGATTTTTTTGAGAGTAAATAATCTTTTAAAGAAAAAAAAAACAGTTTAACAAGTCGTTCGATTTGAGATACTTACTGTAAATTATTATTTATCATAGATTAGAAGCGTTTTAAACAAAATGGAGGTTACTGAAGAACTGTACATAAAAGACAGGCAGAATCGGTAACGCAAAAGCGATCGTCTCAAGCAAGTTCTGAAAAAGCAGAAACCAGTAATTTATTAGAATGTTCCGTACATTCCGAATGTGGTATCCTTATTACCCTAATTGCATACCTACGTTGTGAAATAAAACAGATCATTATCCTGTACTGTATTTTTTGTACAAGAATCTCTTTCTTTAATCATACTTACATAACTATAAGTTGCACATACACATATTTACGTCAAAAATGTGTAGCTATTGCAGGTTTTCAAATATTAATCGAGGAACTCTAATTTGATTCAACATGGTGGTTAGGTAATCTTAACTAAGAGTAAATCAAGCGTAGTTTTACCTATTACAGTCTTATAAATGTCTTGATAAAGAGCTATTTTTGAAACATGGCGAATGATCAAAAAACAATTATGAAGTGCTTGATAATATTGTTTCACTAACAGGCTTGACATTCAATTTATGTAAGCGCGTAAGAAAATTAGCGCAAACACTGTACACTTATACATTAAAAATAGATTTGCCATACAAAATTGCATTCGTACTTAATTCTAGATAAGCATTTTTCATTCAAATATTATCAAAGAAAATAATGATAAAATAAATTAGTGTTTATTAAACACTGCAAATACATATTAACAAAACGAACTAGAAGTAGATAACAAAAGGAATACTGCTACCAGTAGTAATCTTCTCTAAGGCAATTATAGGGAGTTCAAGTCCCTCCAAATACTAGCGCAAGGCAATAATTAGACTTAGCATGCTGTAAGCTCATAACAAGAACTTGTGCTCCAATAAATGCGCCCAAATCCAGCTTTGTAGTTTACTACTAGAATGTTATAGGAGTGTTGAAATGTAGTCTTGAAGACTGTTATAGGATCTATTTTGCTACTTGGGTAATTATTAACGAAGTAAATAAGATGATTTTGGTTGTTTTCTGTTGTTAGTAGACAATTTTAGTTCATGTGTCTTTATTTATATTTTTCATAGTAGATTATTTTTAATAATTATTATTAAAAAGTTTAAAATTACAAGTTTGTTTGTTTAGATGTTTGTCCGTCTAAAACTACTGAACGGATTTTGATGAAATTTGGTATACAGACAGGGTATGAGCTGACTTGGGCTGAATGCTCCCTTGGGAATATTCCACGCGGGCAAAACCGCGGGTACAAGCTAGTACAAAATAAAAACATTTCTAATAAAAATAGTTATGGTTATGATATAATATATTAAAAGCTTATGCCTTTTATGCCTGCAAGTACATTTGATAAAAAAAATATTCGGATTAAAATAAACTGACCGGGGGCGTCGACCACAGGTGCGTCCACCACTGGGGGCCTAAGCCACGAACCCGAAAATTATTCATAAACATTGACTTCGGTTTTTTATATACTTGTATGTATACTTTTTCTATAGGTACCTACTAATATTATAAAGAGGAAAGATTTGATTGTTTGTTTGAATTGAAGCTCCGAAACTACTGGACCAATTTGAAAAATTCTTTCACCATTAGAATCCTAAATTTTCCGTGATGAACATAGGCTATATAATATTTTCAAAAAAAGTTAGGGACATCATCATGATGATGATGATGATGAAAAATTCAATAATTGAACCGTGCGCTGTATATTCAACCTCTTTTTCTATTAATGGCGAGTCATAATAGAAAAAGAGGTTGAATATAAAGCGCACGGTTCAATTATTAAATTTTTCATGCGGATCCCTATTTCATAAAGGACCAATTTGAAAAATTATTTCTATAATAGAATCATAATTTTCCCGTGATGATCATAGGCTATAGAATATTTTCAAAAAAGTTAGGGTTCCATATGAAAAATTCAATTGTTAAATACCGGACGAACCACTAGTTAAAAGAAGTTATGCAGTGCGAGTTCTTCTTCAGGGCTACTAAGGGGAAGTCTGTAACTGTAAGAGTTATCGAAGAGTCATGTAAGGAGTAACAGTAACATGCTCGTTTTTGATAAAAAAAAAGTTTTGCATAAAAGAGACATCTTTGTCTTTTTTAGATTTGATTGTTTGTTTGTTTGAATTTTAAAAAACTTCTGGACCGATTTGCAAAATTATTTCACCATTAGAATCCTAAATTTTCTCTAATGAACATAGGCTATAGAATATTTTCAAAAAAGTTAGGGATCCGCATGTAAACTGTGAAACCCAATGTGTTAGTGTGTATAATTTCTGAAATTTTTGTTTAATACCCATGCGAAGCTGGGGCAGACCGCTAGTAAATAAATAAATGTACGACGACTATGTGCTATAAACTGACCTTAAAACAAAACAAGCGCAATCACCTTGAATTTATTTCAATACATGTTTGCTACAAAAATTCGATAAAAGAGAATTTATTCGCTTACCTTTCGCATAGTAGGTAGGTATGTCAATGAATGCATAAAGTTGAATTTATAAATTATTCAATTTGAAACGTTTTCAAAAGCTTTAGGCACATAGTTGTCATACATTTATTTATTTAGGTCTGACTAAAGAACCATGAAACAATCAAAATATTACTTTGCATTTTTGCCAGAAAACTAAATCGAAAATTCGACCTTTTAATGCAGTACTACTGTTGTTGTCGTAATTTTTTTCAAAATCGATCACGACTCTTTTCATGAACATTCGTTTAAAATTTTTTTTCTTTAACCTTAACAGTTTCAGATTTTCTCTTAGTAGCCTTGAATAAAATTCACCCTGTATACAAAGAATAATAATTGTCCATAGAAACTATACCACCCCTTTAACATCTTCGGAGGTTAACTTTTAAATTAGGTTGCCCTGTGTTATTCTTCTAGAATTATCAATCTACATTCCAAATTTCATCTAAATCAGTTAAGGAGTTACAGAGATATGTGGTAACAAAAATAAACTTTTTCATTCAGAATACTAGTTGGATTTTATAAAAAATTCAAAAATTGCAAAAATGTCACTTGTCTTTGTGCTTATGTATTTGGGGAGCCTAAAGAAATAAAATTATTGAAATCTGTAGGTATACCTTGACCAGCTGCTTGAAGTAGTTCTCATATTTGGGCATCACGCCGGCGCCCACGTACACGCGGTCGTACTGGGCCTGCAGCGGCGCCAGGCACAGAGCGTTACCTGGCGGATTGAACGCACCATACTTTCATGAGAGAACATTATTAGTTCCGTGTTTGTTGGATTAACTGAGTGCATATTCATTAAACTATGTTTCAATGATTTTAAAGGCAGTTTCATCATGTCACTTAGTGCAAATACCCAGGATGGAAAGGTCATCCTCATATTCCACCATGACAAGTTAGTGGCAGTTCAGTAAAAGTAAAAAAAAATTGGTATATTTATTGCATACATGTTAAAAAAATGGTACATGTCTTTGGCAATAACAACTAACAAATAACACTTGTATTGCTGTTTTTAAGCATGTTGTCCACTCAGCTAACATTTGCATCACACCTTATCCAGCACAGTGTATGCTAGTCCTCAGCTGGATATAGTGCCTCCATATACCTCCAGTAGTGACAAACATACCTGTGAGGAAATCTTTTCTTATCTAGCAAACACTATTCTACTTCTGAAAACGTAGAAGCCTGCAAAGACCTACATACACTCTCTATTCTTTGCAATGTTTTTTTTCTTTGTTTATTAAATAAGTGTAATTAGGTATTATCTGTCATTTCTTTATAGTTTTAACAAGGTCACAAAGACATTAGATATAATGTCACTTACCGAGAACTCTCCCAAAGGTTAATCCAAAATCAAGGGCACACAGGCTGATAATGATAATCTTACATTTCCACATTAATGGGTGCTAATACAAGGGTTAACAAGAAGGAAATGGTGGTGGCTGCAACTAACAAACTTAAAAAAAGATTTATCATCTTAGAAAACCTGTAAAAAGTGACCTATGACTAAACTCAATCTGAATAGACAGTAATACCTACTCAAAACTTGATTCACATATAAAGTACTCACCAAGGAAGTATTTAGGTGCACAAAAGTCAAACTCATCCAAAGTGGCACAGTTTTCATAAAAGAGAGTGAGCTGCTTGGTGGAGTATTCTACCACCGAATCATAGGTCTCTACTCCGTGGCTGACTCCACTTGAGCCGAGCATCAGGCCAACCAGCGTGCTCAGGTAGCCAGTTCCCGAACCCAGGTTGAGGAAGGACAAGCCAGGCTTAAGATCTAGGCCTTCCATCACCTCACTGCACAGGGAAGACATGTCATGTTAAATTCTTGAACACCAACATAATAAAGGGAACTAAACTTTTGCGCGTCAATTATTTCCACGATATTGTAGATTACGCGTATGCAGTTATAATTATTTGAAGGGGTCACCTGTATATGCACGGTGCTGACAGATGCAACTTGTCGTTCCGCCAGGCCAGGTCTTTGTACGCCTGGTTGCGCTCCGACGACGGTGTAATGAAGTCTGCTCGGTCCAGCACTCGGAAGACTCGCTCCACGGCGCGGGTGCGGATGTACCCACCAGCCATCAGATTGTCTATCAGCTCATTATTATCCCGCCCTGAACTCACTGCACCCCCCATTTTGTTTGTTTTGCTGCGACTTCTCCACAGACAGGACTTCTCACTCTCTTAGCACCTACCTACTCCGATTACCCTCTCCCTCTCCCTCAGCTGATTGCTACGGTGACGTCACGATTGTTTTTCAACATATTATTCTGAGTTCCACTTTAAATCAATAGATTATAAGATTTTAATTTATCTCTCTGAAATAACGATGTTATAAAAAGCTACGTTATACAGTCCTTTGCAAAATCACCACAAAATTCTATGAAAGCAAGAAAATAGCGATCTCGAGATTTCAGTTTCCACTTCCACGAACAAAAGCAAATAATTCTCTCTCTGTACAAATAAATCTGCGCTGTATTTGTTTTCTTTCTCTTGAACGAAATCAATAGTAACCATAGACAAAATATGTATTCTTTTGAAAAAAATTGTGATGAAAAAAATTATTTCTACTGTATTATGCTTTGAGTATCTAGAACGGGAGTTGGCAAGGTCAGGATACCCCTCTGTTGGTCACAAGACTTTACTGACCATAGACGAATAATAAAACTACTTCACTCGTAACTTCGCGGCCATTTGCTGTCGTTTCGTGTCGCGGGGTAGTGCTCACCAAAAATGGTGAATTGCGCGGTTTATGGGTATAAAAGGCAATTGGAGACATCCAACTTAAGGGTACATAGTGTTTTCTATCACAAGTAAGTGATATTTTTCTGAATTGTTTTTTGTTATATTGTATAATTTCGATTTTAATAGAATATCAGTTGCGACATCTTTATTCCTTGGTAGAAGGCGTAGTGCGGGGACAAGTTGAGTGAAATTGATTGAACGAATGATGGAATGAACGAAAAATTTGTGTAAAATGCGATGTTTTTTGTAACAAAAAATCTATTGATATAGGAAAATTGGTTATGCAAAAGTATACAGATACCAGAATCCATTTTTTATGGAAAAAATGTGTACGTCACATTTACAATAAATTATTCCATTTTAAATGTAATATAGATTTCTAAGAAACAACATATAAAATAACACAAGTAATGATATATAATAATATAGTATAAATATAAATAATATAATATTATTATAAGTCAGTAGCAGATTTATTTATAAAAAAAAAGGAATTACAAAACAACCTCGATACAGAAAGACACAAGCGAAGTGATGATAGACAGCTCGTGTTTTTTCTTTTAGAAGGAATGTTTTCCATCAATTTATTAATATTAATAATATAAAAATACCCTTTTTATAGGTAGCGCAGGAACACCGCACTGATCATGACATGACACACGGCGGCGGGGCGGCCCGATCTACCTATTGTTAATCTAGATAAAATTTTGTTATCCCTGTACCCTGCCTGTACCTATCACAATAAATATATTTTCTGTCTTTCTTTCTCTCTTTCTAACTGCCGCTTTTCTTCTCCTGCTCTCTATGAAAACATATAGATAATGAAAACTTTTCGATTTGCATAAATAAAAAAAAATAATAGTCCCAAATAGACGGGGCGTCAATTACAAATTATGGTTCATAGTTGGTGTCAAATGAAAGGAAAACCAACTTTTCGCTTTTCTGTCATTCGGAACAATTTTTTTTCTATATTAAAATGCATGTCTAAAATCCCTCAGTAAGAAACTATACCTTTACCAAAAAAGCATTGTATAATTTTAACAACCCTGATTTCATTCATTCGAAATCGTTATTTTTTCGGTCTTTTTACATCCAGCACTACTTTTTTGTGTTAGTGTGTAACTAAACAATAGTGTAACAACACTAATTCTATATTTGTGTGCGTGTTCTTTTGTTTGTGTCCAGCTTTTACTTTAGTGTGCGTTTATATGGACGCTTTATTTTCCTGCATTAGTATGCGTGATTATGTAAACGTGTGCTGTACCGTATTACCTCGCCCCTCTCGAAATCTGACAGAAAGATTTTAGTACTGACAGAAGCGCTTGGCAACTCCCGTTCTAGATACTCAAAGGTATTATGGTATTAAGTTACAAAATATGACCGTGCTTAGTGCATTCACACAAGAGAGAGAACTACTTTATGCAAGGGTTTAATGTGTATAAAGTAGTTCTCTCTCGAAGAAATGAGATGGTATTTATTATTTTGACTAGACTTATTGATAGTTAATGATCGTGACAGATTTTTAATTGTTACGCACTTAGATGTGCAAAGCACATAAGCCGGAACATCGAAGAACTGGAAGGCAATTCTCGCAATATATCTACTCGATATTGGTCATTCCTGCAACTCAAACAAGTGTTTCATTGCTTCCGTGTTGTACAATAAATCTTAGGAATAGGCTAGACTAGAGCTATCAACATACTATAAGCCAGGGTGAGGCACTGCAAAATGCAAAATATTTTTGATCATGAAACTTAAATTAAACATAACTTAATATTACTAGGCTAAATAGTAATAATATCTACTGTCCGTCTAAGGAAGCTATACATAATACAGTACTTTGAATATAGCAAAGAAGTAAGAGCATCCCTCAAAGAGATCAATGGAATATAGGTTTGTAATTTTTGTTGATAATCTGTGGCACCTATTTATTTCTGTCAATTTGTGACAAGCAAAAAAAATGACAGAACAAAAATTCTACCACAAAAGACAATCGGATTTGGGTTGGGAAGTGATGGCAAAGAAGTCAAGTCGATTAATTTCTTACAATTATTTGTCAGTGAACTCAATAATATTCGAAATTTCATGAAATTATTGGGTAAACCATAATTATAAGTTGATAAAGGCCGAATAATTTCAAGTCAGTGGTTACACAACGACCCATCAGCTGTAGTTCTTGTCGTGTCACAACACAATCAGCTCGAACGTCATTGCGATCTTGATAAGTTTTTGGGGCAATTTTCTTGTGCGAGTGGGTATCTAGCTGTAAGTGAGTGCAGTGAGCATGGTGGGGTCGGAGGCGCACGCAAGCACCTCGGCGCCAGCGCCTGGCGATGCTGGCGGCGAGGATAACAAGACTGACGAAAGGATGTTGGAGTGCAACATCTGCCTAGACACTGCTCGCGATGCCGTCGTGAGCATGTGTGGACACCTCTTCTGGTAAGCCTAAAATATCTGCCACTTAACAAATGTAAAAACACTATGCAAATGTATGCTAATCAATTAAAAAACAAAAAGTATGTACCTACATGGAATCTGAATCAAAACAATGATTTATTTGTAATACTAGTTTTAAAATTCTTAAAGGTGTTATATATTATTAAATATATGTTATTAAATAAGTATTCAAATATTTAAAGGTACATGATATGACTGATTTAATGTTAGCTGGCCGTGCCTGCACCAGTGGCTGGAGACGAGGCCGAGCCGGCAGGTGTGCCCCGTGTGCAAGGCGGCTATCAGCCGGGACAAGGTGATCCCGCTCTATGGCCGAGGGAACACCAAACAAGAGGATCCAAGGAACAAGGTACACTTTGTTATTTACAACCTGTTAATTATTTCAGACTCACTGTCTTCTCTAGCAGTGTCTTGATAGTAAAACAATAAGTTTTCCCCTCGTTTGAATTACATTTTGAGAGAAAATTGCAAGATAGTTTTGAAGTGATTCCAAATTTTCTATTTTGATAAAAGAACTAATAAAATTGATATACCTAATACCTAAGGCAATAATCTGCAGGTAGCTTAGTTGTTTAAATATAAAATTGTTTTGATTTGTAACTTTACTTTCTTAGATTAAATCTATCAAAGACAAAAAATTTATTTTTGTAAACACAATTGATAATTGATGGTGTGTGCTGGCAGGTGCCCCCCCGCCCAGCAGGCCAGCGCACGGAGCCTGAGAACAACAGCGGGTTCCCCGGCTTTGGCTTTGGAGATGGCTTTCAAATGTCTTTCGGCATCGGAGCCTTTCCTTTTGGCTTCCTCACTTCCACATTCAACTTTGGAGACCCCCGACCCAGCTCTGGTATGTCATGACTTGAATTCCTTGTTATAGCATTATCTGGTTTTATCAGTTTACTGCCTTGTCCACTTTATAAAAATGAATTCATATAAAGAGGTGAGGTTGAAAAAATAATATGCAAATTAAATTTAAAAAAAAATCTGCACAAATGAAAATACTTAGTCATAAGATTTAACATGAATATAAAAAACATTTCATTAGATATTTCAATTTTATCTTTTTTACATCAATAAATTTAAAAAAGAAATGTATTGGAGCACAAACCGTAAACATTTCATAGAAAGAAAGAAGAAAGAATATAAATTTATTTGAAACCCAGTAACACACATACACACTAAACTAAATAAAGCAAATAAGGTACAAAAATTGAAAATAATAATAAATAAACACAAAAGAAAACAGAAATAAAGAAACAGTGTTACAAGGGGTCCAAATAGGTTCCTGTCTCAGTATTAATGAAGCTACAAGGTATTCCCTTGTAGCTGCATTAATACTGAGACAGGGAGCTAGTAGCGACCCTGATTTACAGACAGGGCCCGACTCATGGAAAGAGGACAAGAGTTGAATATCAGGAGAGAGTAAATCGTATAGACTCTTTAACCACTACATTGTGTCTATAATTTTACCATCAATAGTGGCAGTCACAAAGGTAATTAGTTCATCATGGAATGAGTAGGTTGAACATATATTAATAAATTTACTATGTTTATACTATCAAAGTAATTATAATTAATGTGAGCACAGATAAAAGTGGATTTCTTAGTCAAAAGAGCATCTTTCATGGCCTTTTCTCAACCCCATGAACCTTCAGTTTCAACATTCCATTATCATTATGGTTGGTCTTTGTTGTTATTCTGTTTGTTTTTTCAGTTATTTTTATAGTTAATTGATGTTACATGTTACCCTTTTCATTCTTAAATTTACATAATTCTTTCTATCCAAAGGTTGGCTGGACGATATTGCTTTTAATTGATAAGGCCGCCAATTGTTCTTCACTTGTGCCTCGTCTATATAATTTTATCTTTTTGGTGGAGAATGAAGCATTTTTGTATTATTTGTATATGTTATACCTTGGTAAATCCGCAGCCCCGCGCGGCACCGCTCAGTTCGAAGAGGAGCAGTTTCTGTCGAAGATATTTCTGTGGGTGGCGATTCTGTTCGTGCTGTGGCTGATCTTCGCTTGACCCGAGCCGCTGGCCGACGTGGTGGCGGTGTCGGAGGCGCTGGGCCGCGCGCGCGCCTTCCGCGACCCCTCCAACGTGGCCGCCGCCTTCCTCTGACGGCCGCCGGCGAGAGACTGCGCCGCGATATACACCCGGGGCTAAAGCGATATTAACATTCGACCCGTGACAAGAATCAAACACGCAATCTTTTGCGTCACAGGCGACTACTCAGACTCCATGGGCCCTGGTGGTCGTCAGTGGTTAGGATGTTCGCGTCGCTTTCCATAACTCTCACTGAGACGAGACTTCGACAGTAATTCGCTGCAGCGAGTCTAAGTATTTCATTTTATCTGTCGTGTAGCTCGTCGACTTCCTTGTGTATGTACATGTATAATATTAAAATCTCGTAATAAGCTGTAGCTGGCACTAGCAATTATTAGAAAAAAATCACGGCATTTACATTTTGTTACAAATTAATTAGTTTGAATTGTTGCTTAGCTAGAGACCTTTCAGTTTCGTCTCTAATAATGAGACAAAAGTAGATCCTGTTTAAATGGCGAAGTTTAGCCTATTCCAGTAATTCGTAAATACAATTATGGTTCACTTTGTTCAGAACATGGAAGCCATTTTTTTCTGAATAAGTATTTAGTTAAGATGGATTTATCAAGTAGTCACTCATATTATTTTTTGTTTTGTGTAGATCTTCTAATTTATTATTTTATTTGCTGATGCATACAACTTATGTGTATCCAGCTTAAAGTTGTTATTTATAATAGGAACATTGTACAAAATGTGCAGTATTTTACTTGTTTGAGTTCAATGAGAAAAGGTATGCTTTAGAGTCTGACCCATTTAAAATATTTTGAAATGTTATGACCAACATAACGACAAACGCGACACGGGCGTTTGTTGATTGCATTATTAATAAAATAAATACATGAATGAGGTCTTTGCGTCATGATTCTCTCTCAGCTGGAGTAAGCCTGACAAAGATTGCTCAATACAAGTGCATAGATTTCTTAGGTAGGTATAAATAAAGAGGTCTCACATAGCCAAGCCTAAAAATGTTATCGATTAATGCATTCAAATATTGTTTTCTTCCGTCCGTAGCGGCTTACCACAATTCTGTGGACTGGAGAAATCAATCGCCCTTTTGCTTTAACTGCAACTCAATAGGATTTAACAGATTAGTGGAAGGGAATCGAGGCGAAACTATAAACGAAACTAGCGCAACATTATTTCTTCTGCTTTATACAATACACGGCAAGGTGGAGAGCATTTTTGGTTATAACTATTAATTTTATCTACCTACGGAATAGGTAATGTGAAATAATGTAAAAAATAACAAGTGTCGCTTGTACTTTCGCCTCATGCCCATTATAGCTTATACGACAAATTGAAGATCCATATAGGTTCTTACAATGTTTTGTACTATAATTCAATAAATAATAATTTAATAATCCTAGACATATGGTAGATTTTTCAAGATTAAAGAACATTCTTGTCATCTCGGTGGTTAATGACCGGTGGGTGTTACGGCGAGTACCCAGCGAGAACCTTCCCCGTACCTACCGCGTGCAGGAACGCGCCGCCGGCTGTGTACTGTGTAGGTAACTAGTTCAATTAATCCCCGTAACGCGCCGCTCACTAACCTTAACACTGGGTTAATAATTCTGTGCCGATCGAAAAGCCATTCCTTTAAATATTTCCTTACAAATTTTAGAATCTAAGCACAAGTTAAATGCATTTACGTGATCTACCTACCTCATTAAACGTTGTAGGCCGCGCGCCCGGTTAGAGGGACTGGGGCCCAATTCTGCTATCCTATGCTTTGACAGTGGTATCGTCGCTTTATCGTCACGTATAATCCATACATGAATTAAAGTCTGGATAATACGTGCGGTGCTATTTAGGCAGAGGGCGATAGAATGGTTTCAACCTTAACTGCGTGCAGCTGTAAGCTTCATTAATCTAAGGTTGAATACCAAAATGTGTTGTCGCTCATGAACAGAGACGCCCACACTATCTAGTTTCGTCTAACCATTTCACGTGACGATAATCATAATGAAGCGATTGCCTAGCAGAATTGGGCGTGTTTATCACGCCCCTACTTCCGTGTGGGTGGGGTTGAAACTTTTAAGTTTTGCTTAGCCGCCTTATAGTGTTTGTTAGTTGTATGATGTCTAACAGATTTATTAGACTTGCAAATATAAGGAATAAGTTTGACTACTTAAAATTATTGTTATATGTAAAGACGGTTTTAGTAATATTGCCGTCATTTTAAATCTTTGTAAATAAGGGTAGGTATAGGGTACCATACTATTTATTCCAAAATGGTTCCATGAGTTTTTTCCCTTGCAATTTTTTACAACACAGTTCTGTTAAAACTTTGATTTGATTGCTGGCCTCAAATAATGTTTTCGACCTCGTTGGTTTAACAATGTTGGGAAAAACCGTCGTGACGTAGACGTGCAGCTTGTAAAATATCTACATTTCTATCTGCTAATATTTTAGTTACATAAATTATTTACACAAAATTGTATAATTGTACACTATATGATAATGGGTTTGTTGTATTATTGAAAAGTCAAAATAAATAAATTTTATGATGAAATGTTGTTTTTATGCATAAGAGTACCTACCTATGTAAAAAAACTAAGATGTGTGTTCTTCGATCGAATATAATAGGTTTGCTGAAGAAAAAGACTGGTAAGGTATATATGCTTTCATTTTGCTTTATTTTAAAGGATATGAAATGCATGACTTTAATTTCGAGCACATTCACTCGCTCAGTTATTTGACTGCCTGTCAATATGGCAATAATTTATCATTTCCCAGAACATAATCTAAACCTTGAATTTGTTTAGCTTATGAAAACTATAATAATATAACAATACAAAATACATTATATTCCTATAATATGGAAACCTACCGGCCATCGTCCGCGATGTCTGTCGACGCAGTAGCAGCAGTAACGCGACAGCAAACAAACGACCGCTACTTAATCATATCAACTTAAGATTAATTATTTTTATAACTTATAAATTACTAGGTTCCAGCTCCGCTCGCGAAGCGAATCATGTCAAATCTGCTTTTAGTTGTTACTTAAATAGAAGTAACAAAAATAGTAATCTACTGAGTTTTATAAACAAATAGAACAAACCAAATATCTATCTACCGTCGTCAAAAATGTGCACCAGTCATAACCGTGACCAACCCCAGAGCCATCGACATCAGCATCAGCCTGGGATCGCCCACCGCTGGATCAGGCCTCCCTTCGCTTCCGTCAGCACTGTCCCGCGTCCAGACTACTCGATCCCGTACAGTTTGAGCGTCCGGTCCATGCTGGTGGAGGCGATGTACTGCGCGTTCTTCCCGAAGCGCAGGCCGGTCGCGGAGGCGGTGTGCTCGTTGAAGACTCGCAGCTCCTGCCACTGCCGGCACAGGTAGACCCGCACGTCGCTGCCTGCCACCGCCAGGTACGTGCCGCTCTGGTCGAAGCACAACTCCTTGATGGAGTACCCCTCGTCCAGCTGGATGGTCTTGAAGTTCTTCAGCTTCCGCAGATCCCAGAGCTTGACGCAGGCGTCCTCCGCAGCGGTGGCCAGGTAGTAGCCGTTCTCGGAGAAGGAGATGGACGTGACGGGGCCCACGTGTCCCGGGAAGTTGGCCACGTTGCTCTGCTCCTTGAGATCCCAGATCTTGACTTGGGAGTTCTCAGTTCCCGTGCCGAAGATGAGTCCGTCGGGGTGGAACTGCGCGGTGGTGAGCGAGACGCCGGAGAAGTCGCTGACCTTCGTCAGCAGCGTGCCGGTGCGGATGTCGGAGAAGGCCCAGTGCTGGTCCGTGGACGTGGACAGCACGTAGTCGCCCGTCGGGTGCAGCGACAGACCCGTCACCGGGCCATCGTGCGAGCGCAGGATGCATGTCGTTTGGGAACTGGAAACATACATATTTGCTGAGGTTTTTTTATGAAAAGTTAAAATTTTAACAATTAAGCTAACTGCAAATAACCTATAGGTAGCTTAACTGATCCATATCAATACCAGTTAGAAAGGTTGGCTGCATTGCCTAGCTGAAAGGGGATGCTAATGCGCTGCACCAGATACAGCTCTAATATATTGTTTGGAACATATTGTTCACAAAGCCCTAGGATGTTAAATAACTTGAAATTAGATTTTAAGCCTCCAATTTGCTCTAAATCCAAGCAAAAATGCATCAAATACTCTAAACGAATGACTCACTTTCATAGAAAAATAAACACAAGAACACTGTTTGAAAAGTGAAAATACTCACGTAGGTACGTTCCATACGCGGATAGTGTGATCCGGCGAGGCGGTGATGACGGTGTCCTCGTCGGGGTGGTAGATGACCCGCGTGACCTTCTTGGTGTGGCCCTTGAGGATGGCCACCACCTGCTCCGTGTCCTTGTTGAAGACGGTCGCGTTGCGGTCGTTGCCGCCCGTCAGCAGCTTGCTGTGGTCCGACGGGTTGATGTCCAGCGCGAGAATGCCGGGCACACTGGCTGAGTGAAGACCCTGCAAATATAAAAAGATACTGTTGGACAATGCACACTCCATCGTCTAGCCCCTAATGGGTACTAGATAAAGCCCCAGGTGGGTATTAGATAACTGATATAATTAAATATATACCTCACTCAAATATACCTTTCATAATTCCCACACTTGATTTAATTAAATAAATAAGTAATGCTGGACAATTCACACAACATCATCTAGCCCCAAGCTAAACAGAGCTTGTGCTATGGGTACTAGATGACTAATTGATTGATAGGGTGTGGGGCCCTATTTGCCCTTAATGAAAATAAGCAATAAATTAATAAATACATTATACAGATATTTTTACTCTCTCTCTCTCTCTCGTTATTGCCCATAATCCCCACGCTGGGCATGCAGATTCAGATTCAATAACTTTATTTCTTTAGGCTTACAAAATAAGCACTTAGACAAGTCAAATGCGGGTTGGGGATCGCAGTTCGGTGTAGTTGTTCTGCAGAAGGCGCTGCTGCCCGCCCCCCGCTGTGTTTCCCTTAGTCGCCTCTTACGACACCCACGGGAAGAGTTGGGGTGGTGAAATTCTATGCCGGCACCACACGGCAGGCGGAACTAAGGTTGCACATGCCGCTCATATTTTCTTAAAAACTTGGAAGGGGATAAAAACTACACTGTTTGATGTTGTCGAACGATTCTAGGCTAGAAAAGATCCTTAAAATCTATTTCTTTTAAATGGCAATGTATAGGCTTCTACTCTACAACAAAATATAAAAATTTACAGGAAATGTCTCATATTGCCATAATGTCTGTGTTGTGTATAAGTACCTACATAGTTTTCGTCAAGTAAGTATATTAGATGCTCTTTAGATAAATGTTATGAGGACAGTGAGAGATTCTTCCATGTAACTATAGCATCTCCAAGTGACTTGCTAAAATTATCAATAAGTAAATTCAAACGGATTGTCAAAATATTCTTTGCAAAAAGGCTTACTATAAAATATCAGATTATCTAGACGATAAAAAAGTGTTGAAAGAGTTTCGCTCCAACTCATACATACGGGATGCGAGGCGAGCGTGACGAAGGCCCTGATCTGTTCGTGCGAGACGAGT
>CAWVOY010000090.1:0-16336 GCA_963931895.1 Eupithecia pulchellata | reverse complement strand
AAAAGATAATAATGTTTGCATTGACTGTGTGAGTAGTGCGGCGGGTGGCTACGCACGATCCATGCTGCCTAGGGACGGCGCGAGCCGGGCCTGGCCTGTATGCAATGACATGTAGCCGTGATTATGATAAAACATTATGTAGATCCGTAGCTAATCAATTTTTTAAACTACATACATAAATATAATAAAGAATAATGAAAAAAAATATATTTTATACTTATTTTTTACATAACCTACCTTTAATAGCTTTGCGGCTCGTGAGCGAGAGGAAAAGCGGACGCAAGCAACAAGCGGAGAGAGCGAGCGAGAGGGAATGAACAGGAGACCGCGTGGAGGTCCCGGCGCGGCATCCCGCCGACAGACGCGAAAAAAATTCTGGCGATAACACTATGTACCTACCTACTAATGGTTTCAGAGTAGTTTCAAAACAAATTAGTCATCCCATCGTACAGATTACATAAGGTAGGGAAGTCATTTATGGGAAATTGCGTGCTCTTCTATAAAAAGCTTCCATCTGAAGCAACTGAGCTCCCTATTCGTAAAACAAAACCTTAAAACGGAAAGCATTTTACTTAATAGATGATTACAAATGCTTGGCCAGATGTCGCTCCATTCCACTTCCACACCAACAATAATAGCATGTAAGAAACTGAATATTGTGCTTAGTTTTTGGTACCAATTTGTATAACTATTGACATGTATCTAAATCATATTAAACTAGATTTAGATAGGCAAAACAAAAATTGTATTAGACCACAGATATATTATTAGGTCCTTACATATGAAATTGGCGTTTTGTATGGGAGGAACAAAAAGTCGAATATTTTTTAATATAATATATTTAATTAATCAAAGTATGAACCATTATTTTCTATGCACTTTTGCCATCTTATATGTAGTTCATTGATCCCTTTACTAAAAAAATCAGTCGGACGGGAATCAATAAAATCTTTGAAGGCGATTTGGACTGCCCCATCGGAGTTGAATTTTTTCCCTTGCAAGAAGTTATCCAAATTTCGAAAAAAATGGTAATCTGTTGGAGCAAGGTCCGGGGAGTACGGAGGATGTCTTAGACTTTCCAATTGAAGCTCTTCTAATTTAGTAGCCGTCTGTTGCGCAGTGTGTGGTCTAGCGTTGTCGTGAAGCAGCAGTGGCGTGGAGCGATTGACCAGCCTAGGTTGTTTAGCCGCTAGCTTTTCCATCATGGTTTGCAATTGCTGACAATAGACATCAGCCGTAATAGTCTGGCCAGATTTGAGAAAACTGTAATGAACAATACCGGCACTAGTCCACCAAACGCTTACAAGTTACTTTTTTGGGGTTAATTTTCGCTTGGGGCAGGATTTGGCTGGCTGGCCAGGATCCAACCATTGCGCTGAGCGCTTCCGATTATCGTAAAGAACCCATTTTTCATCACAGGTAATGATTCGGTTTAAAATACCTTCATTATTGTGCCGGTTTAGTAATGTAACGCAGCAGTCGACGCGCGTTTGCCGGTTTGCTTCAGTCAATTCGTGAGGTACCCACCTTTCAAGCTTTTTAATCTTCCCAATTTGCTTCAAGTGAATTAAAACAGTTTTATCACTAACACCGCAGCCTGCAGCTAACTCGGACGTGGTTTGCGATGGATCCGCTTCCAAAGAGGAGAAATTTGTGATTAAAGTGGCCAGTACGAAAAACGCCAATTTCATATGTAAGGACCTAATATATTTACATAGATAACGCAAGTATCCAGTCTCTAGCCGACCGCTAATTAGCACGGACGCGCGTCTATTGTCTCTCTCTCGGTGACTCATTGTTGAGGACAATGGCCTCAAATACCTACTGTGAAATGTGCGAACTGCAACGTAGTGATAAACGAACTTCTAGCGTTTATGCGAAATGTACTGGATTTTATGGATGAAGAGAGTATAGAACAGCTATGTACTACTGCGTTCTCTGCTGAAGAAATAGTGAGTGCCAAAACTCTGCTTTATGAGTCAATGCCAAGTGCTAAGAAAATGCCACTACGTCGTAAAGGTGGAAAAAAGAAAATGTCCCGAGATCTTGAAGACATAATCTGCCTCATGAAAGGATCTAATCCTGAAGTATTCCCTGTTTTTGTGGCGAAAGATCTTCACAAGCTTCCTCCAGTAACTTTTGACCACGTAGATGTAACACGACTACTAAAGGACATCCTAAAAGTGCAGAACCAACTCAATAACTTGGAAGAAAAAGCTGTTACTCATGAAAAGTTTGATTTGCTGAAACTTGAGGTGGATAACATGAAATATGCTTCACTCCGTCATCATGACAACTCGCCACAGGACATGAATATAAATGTCAACAGAAGAAGAGGGGCATGCTTGCAAGACAGTTTTACGCTGGACAGCGGGCCGATAGGCCTACAATACATGCCTATAAAATCAGTTCAAACATCAGCTGATTTAAAGTCTAACGGTTGTCCGGTGCCCGATAAGCATGCGTCACCGACTATGGCCGGAGATGATGGTGTCTCTCTCACGCAGAGACAAAAAAGTGCAACAGAAGTCAGTACAGTTAAGCCTAGTTCGAGTGAAAGCAGCAGCACGCAAGCAACAGCAGATCGGGAAAGTGCGAGCGGGATGGACAATCCAGTGCATCGCGCGGAGACCGCCCCTAACCACGCCCACGGCCAGTGCGCGCGCGCATCGAGCGGGGTCCAGACTGCGACGAGCGACAGTCAACCGGCGACGGTCGTCGGTGCTTCACTAGTCTACTCAAGTCCCAGACGAGGAGGAATGATGAACAATACGTATGCATCGGAGTTGAACGTGTGTTGTGAACAAGTGGTAAATGAGGACTTGGACTGGCAGGTAGTGCGCCGTAGATCACCTAGGCAATATAGGGTTATTAGCCATAGAGGACGAGCTTCTACCGCGCCGGATGGCAAATTTAGGGCCGCCGACATAAAAGTTCCCTTGTTTATCTCCAACGTTAGTATGCAAACAAGCGAATCCGATATCGTTAGTTATATTAAGGAGAAAACTAACGAATCTGTGACGCTAAAAAAGATTAATATGAAGTCGGCGAGGAATTACAATGCCTACAAGCTATATGTTTGTAAAAGTAAAGTCGATTTATTTCTGAGCGATCAATTCTGGCCTGACGGTATTTCCTTTAGGCGTTTTGTGCATTTTATGTACAAAACGAGTTCTGATGAAAAGTTAAAGTTAGTTAATCGGGGTATCTTATGATTAGTCACAACCAAATTCACTGTAGATTGTCTAGCTTTAATTGTAAGTACTTACCTACATCTATTGAATGTGTGCGTAAATTATGCAATCGCTCGGACATAGTCGCACTGCAAGAGACATGGCTACTCCCCCATGATCTCCCATTGCTAGGTACTGTAAGTAAAGAGTATGAGTATACGGGCAAATCAGCTGTTGATACCTCAGCTGGCCTATTAATGGGTAGACCGCATGGTGGGGTGGCCATACTCTGGAGAAAAGGTTTGTTTGAGTCCGTGGTGGTTCTAGATTGTAGGAGTCCTAGACTGGCTGCAATTAAAGCGACTTCTAATGGTCGCTCTGTAATAATCTTTTCGGTTTATATGCCTACATATAAAAAAGAAAACTTACCCGTTTTTACGGAAGTACTTAGCGAAATTAGGGCGCTAGAAGAAAGCTGTAATGTCGAGTCCCTATACATGTTAGGCGATTTTAACGCGCACCCGCAGGAACCGTTCTTCAGAGAATTAACAAACTTTTGTGCTGATCAGTGCTGGCTGTGCGCTGACGTTGAGAAATTAGGGTTAAGTAAAGATATATACACGTTTGTATGTCAGAAATCCGGTAGTAGGAGATGGTTGGACCACTGTGTCGTCTCTCTTGCCGCATGGCATACTGTGTTAAATGTAGGTGTATATGAGGACGTCTACACGTCGGACCATCTCCCTATATTTATGGTGTGTGACCTGTATGCTGTCAGACCGAGGTTCGCGACCCAGGACTTGCCTCCGAGTGCTGTTCTCTGGGGAGAGAGGAGCAATGATCAGATAAATACATATCGGAGTCTTTGTAATGCAGTTTTTCGCGAAATTACCTTTCCTCAGGAATTAGTGGAGTGCGGTCATGGGTCGTGTACCTCGATTGAACATAGATTAGTGCTGGATAAAATGTATGACGACATCGTCAGTCCTATGGTAGAGGCGGCGGTCCAGACGAAGCGGCATGTAAGTAGTAGGCCTAAGAAAGGCAAAAGTCTCTGTGGCTGGAATACTTATGTTCGACGTGCACACGGGGAGGCCAGGCTTAAGTTTAAAAACTGGGTGTTCCATAATAGACCCACCTCGGGCAACATCTATGAAGATATGTTTGAATCTCGTAAGATCTTCAAGAGTCGCCTGAAGTGGTGTCAGAACAACCAGAACCAGCTTTTGATGGACAAACTAGCCAGTGAGAGGGAGGGGAAGGATTTCAAAGCTTTTTGGAAGTCCACTAATAGATTAAACATTAGGCCTGGCCTTCCCGTGAGCATTGAAGGCATAAGTGAGGGAGGCAAAATTGCACAGCTTTTCATGGAGCACTTCAGGGTGCAATCCCCCCTAGGACCTTCGGATGAGGAGCTTGATGCTGGATCCAGCAGCCCGGGAGAGGAGCCAATAGTACAATTGTCTGCAAAATTAGTCAAAGCGACAATTAAGAATATGACTAGAGGCAAATCCCCCGGACATGATGGATTGAGCATCGAGCACCTAAAGTATGCAGGGCCTCACCTGCCTGGTATCCTGTCCATGTTCTTTACCATGTGTCTAAGTCATGCGTACCTACCGGCAGACTTAATGAAGACAAAAGTGGTACCGATCATTAAGAACAGGACGGGAGACATATCAGACAGGGGGAATTATCGCCCGATCTCCCTGGCCACGACTATAGCCAAGGTGCTGGACAGTATGCTTGATTCTATGCTACAAAAATATCTTCATCTCCATGACGCGCAGTTCGGGTTTCGACCTGGACTCTCAACAGAAAGCGCAATTTTAGGGCTCAAGCATACTGTCGAGTACTACACCAGTCGTAGGACGCCGGTGTATGCCTGCTTCCTCGACTTTTCCAAGGCATTCGATCTAGTGTCGTATGACGTGCTCTGGAACAAGTTGAGGAGTAGGAGTATCCCGGCAGGTCTACTAAAAATATTCAAGTACTGGTACAGGCATCAGTCTAATTTTGTCAGCTGGTCTAATGCATCTTCTGAGACGTACAGGTTGGAGTGCGGTGTGAGGCAGGGGGGGGTAAGCTCAACTTCACTTTTCAACCTGTATATAAACGAGCTCATAGTCGAACTCAGCAGCATGCGTGTCGGCTGTAGCGTGGATGGTATCTGTGTGAATAACATCAGCTACGCGGACGACATGGTGCTGCTGGGACCGACTGCGAGCTCGGTCGAGGAAATGCTAAAGGTCTGCGCGAAATATGCTGCTTCTCATGGACTCCGCTATAATATAAAGAAATGTGAACACATTGTCTTTAAGGCCCCCGGCAACCATGCTGAAAGTTTTCCCAGCATCAGCCTTGATGGCATGAACATAAAAAGAGTTTCTAACTTTAAATATCTTGGTCATCATGTCACCGAGGACCTTAAAGACAATATGGATATAGAGAGGGAGCGCAGGGCTCTGGCGGTTCGAGGAAATATGTTGATCCGTAGGTTTTCCCGTTGTAGCGAAGATGTGAAGGTAACCCTTTTCAAGGCTTACTGCCAAAGCTTCTATACGGGAAACCTATGGGTACGGTATGCCAAAAAACCGCTGGAGACCCTGCGTATACAATACAACAATGTGTTCAGGATGATGTTGGGGCTGCCCCGCTACTGTAGTGCGTCAGGGATGTTTGCGGAATACCAAGTAGATGGGTTTACAGCAATTCTCCGCAAAAAGACCGCCTCCCTGATGCGCAGAGTCCGGGATAGCGCGAACAGCATCCTGAAAACTATTGCCGATAGAGTCTCCTCTCCTATGTGGATATTTTTTGTGCGAAGGGTAATAGGTGTATTGTGATGTTTTTGCTGTGTTTTGTGTGTAGTTCTTACTAACCTTAACTTTAAGTATTTTGATGTAATTTTTTTACTAACAAAATATGGATCTTGTCATTTGAAATAAAATATTTTTATTTATTTATTTTATAACGATTTGTATTGAAACCAAGCGTGCTGACTTATTAATACCTACTGTGACGTCACAGTCGAAATTTAGTGACGGGAAATCCAAACCGATTCAAAGACACCGATGCTTTTCTCGATTATTTTTACCGATGATTATCTCTTCCTTGACAATGATGAAGGTTTTTGTGGTGTATCTTTATTCTATAAAGCACAAATGATTGTATGTCAGATATTTTTATACCCTATTAATTAAAAACACTGTACTAACACATTAATTCACTAACCTCATCTTCGTTGTCAATGAGTTTTAGGATATCTATAGTAAGGTTTTATTCAAGAATCTCAACTTTTTTCCTTAAATGAAAGTAATATTTTAAAAATGTATGGAACAAAATAGTACTGTGTTTAGTCGGGAACCAGTCTTTCCGTCCCGTGGCCGCAATCTATTATTCTTTTATGATAGGATATGGATATATGGATTATGTGGGAAACTAAAAAAATATTTTCAAATACAATAGAAATTTATAAACACATTAAATAATATATCGTCGTATAAGTTGAAAGGATAAACAAAAACACATTATTAAATATATATGAACCCTAAAAATATTACCATCCTCTTTTTAGGGTTTTGCCATCGGTTGCAAAACCCAAAATTATGGGATCGCTTTGGGTCTGTTTTGTGTTTTAAATCCTTAATATCTCAGAAACTACTGCAGCTATTGACTTGAAATTTGAAACAATAATACATTTTGTGCGCCCGCACATATTTATAGAAAAATCAAAATGAAGATTTTCCATACAAATTTTGAATAGGTAAATATTTCCATACAAAATTTTAAATGGGACGTACAAAGTCGAAAGTGATATCAAATGAAAGGTAATTGTTTGTAGATTTCAAAATAGTTTTTGAAATTTTGGTAGATTTTATACTTTTTAAAATATTTTGAAAAAGGTCAAAACAAGTGCGAGTGTAACTCGCGCGCCGAGGGTTTTGAACTTTTGTCGCTTAGGTAGGTACGTATATGACAACCTCTTGGCGCGGTGGGCTTACAACGCAGGAGGTGGAGGTTTGATTCCTGCCTCGGGACTAATATTTGTAGGATCTTCAGATTACTTGATATTTTAACATAGATATTTTAGCAAATCCCCTAGCCGATAGATTGCTCAATTTATTCAAATGCTTTAGCTTACAACATCTTTTTAATGACCCTACTAGGGTAACCCTAACATCTGCCACTTGTTTAGATAATATTTACTGCAGTCAATCTCCAATCTACAAAGCAGTAATCACTCATTTCAAATCAGACCACTATGGCCAGAGTGTTAAATTTTGTTATAATTTGAAAGAGAGTAACGATGTTGAAAAATTTACCTACAGGCCTATCACAGAGAGCCGTATTAAGAATTTTCAAAGCAAAGTTGAACTAGCTGTAGCTAATATATCATGCTCTGATAACCCTAATAAACTATTTAACAAACTTTTTGATGCCTTATGCAAAGAACACAATGAAGTATTTAAACTTAAAACTTGCTCAGTGAGAGACAGGGTCGGATTTACTGATTGGGCCACTCCCGGCATTTATAGAAGTAGGGATAGACTGTATAACCTTTATAGTGATAAGAAAGCTATGTTACATGATCCTGCGTTCCTTCAGTATGTAACCAACTAGGTACTCGAAAACATTTAAAAAAGTCTGTAACACAGCCAAATGCCTATTCTTGATGAAAAAGATAGTAAACTCATCAAATAAAATAAAAGCAACGTGGAGATTAATAAATAACGAAACCGGTAAAACAAAGCCACATAATAGAGAAATAAGGTTAAAAATTAATAATTCAATTCTTATACCTACATGCAAAAGATATCGCCGATGCTTTTGATGCTTTCTTTTCTGATATCCCAAAAGTTGTCACCCGATCTCTAAACTCCTCTACTTCAATGGCGGTTGAATTGTTAGAATCATCTGTTGTAAAATGTAATGAAATCTTTATCTTTAGTCATATAAATGCTAATTATGTAGTTAAAACGTTTAAATTAATCAACGTCAAAAATACTGAGGATCTCTGGGGTATTTCCACCAAAGTACTAAGTTCAATCATCAGGGAAGTGGCTCCTTGTTTGGCCTTTATTTTCAATAGTTGCGTTGACGCAGGTGTTTTTCCTGATCTCATGAAATATAGCAAACTTGTTCCTCTTTACAAATCTGGTAGCCACACTGATCCAGCCAATTACAGGCCAATTTCCATACTTCCTGCTTTTAGCAAAATCTTTGAGAAAATAATTCTTACTCAGTTAACCTGCCACTTCAACGTTAATCATAAAAATCAATTTGGATTCACTAAAGGTAGATCGACAACAGATGCAGGTACAGTTCTAATAAAGCATATTATATTCGATGCCTGGGATAAAGCAAAAAATGCTATTGGTATATTTTGTGACCTTTCTAAAGCTTTTGACTGTGTAGATCATGGTACTCTAATTATGAAATTGAAACACTATGGTATTAATAACAAGGCACTGGACCTTATGCAATCATATCTATCTGATAGAGTTCAAAAAGTTGATATTGGTAAAGAAAGATCTAGGGGTTCAAAGATTGAATTAGGCGTTCCGCAAGGATCAATATTAGGACCATTTCTATTTTTAGTAGGTATATGTAAATGATCTCCCTTTTTTAGCGAAAGATCTCACAAAGATCTTTCGCTATTATAGTCTTATTTGCTGATGATACTTCGTTGATTTTTAAAGTTGACAGGAATAAAAATAATTATGACGATGTAAATAGTTCTCTTTCACAAATACTAGATTGGTTCACCGCCAATAATCTCTTACTAAATGCTAAAAAAACCAAATGCATAAAATTTATGTTACCCAATGTAAGAGATTTCCCTACTAAAATTATGCTTAGGGATGAGATCATTCCTCTTGTAGAGTCTACCATTTTCTTAGGGCTACATATTGATTCCTCTCTTCAATGGAGACCGCATATTGATGCTCTCGCAGGCAGACTTAGTTCAGCTGCCTATGCAGTTCGAACAGTTAGATATATTACCGACGAAGATACAGCTAGGTTAGTTTATTTCAGTTACTTCCATAGTATTATGTCCTATAGTATTTTGCTATGGGGACAGGCGGCTGACATACAGACTATCTTTGTACTACAAAAAAGGGCGATCCGTGCGATCTATAAATTAAAGCCACGCGATTCTTTGAGAGAATTATTTAAAGAAATAAATATCTTGACAGTAATATCGCAATACATCTATGAAAATTTAATGTATACGCATAAAAACAGAGATAACTTTTTGAAAAACTGTGATGTTCACGCTAGAAATACAAGAAGTAAAAACAAATTAGAATTACACATTCCATCATACAGATTACATAAGGTAGGGAAATCATTTATGGGAAATTGTGTGCGCTTCTATAATAAGCTTCCATCTGAAGCAACTGAGCTCCCTATTCGTAAATTTAAACAATATATAAAACAAAATCTTATTAAGAAAACCTTTTACTCTATAGATGATTACGTTAATGATACTAATGCTTGGCCAGATGTCGCTCCATTCCACACCGACAATAGCATGTAAGAAAATGAATGTTGTGTTTAGTTACATATCCATATGTATTTTAATAATTATTGACATGTATCTAAATCACACTAAACTTAGATTTAGATAGGCAAAAAAAAAACATTGTATTAGACACATAAGTTATATATGAATGTACTAGTGGTTTCTTTTTCACTTCTTCCACTAGTGGACAAAAAATTGAAGTGAAGAGAAATCAATAACATATTTATTTCTTTTTTATAATAATTTATCTGTTTGAAATTTGACTTGTCTAAGTGCTTATTTTGTAAGCCTAAAGAAATAAAGTTATTGAATCTGAATCTGAATCTGAATTACTTGTTCGGGTGTTCTAGTCCTTTTCAGTAGGTAGGTACACAAAAATAAATCATCTAATGTGCTACTTATACCTACTTTATTAAGTATAACAGCTATCGTAGTAATACCAATAACACAAGCTTTGCTTAGCTTGTGGGTAAATGATACTGTGTGGATTATCTAGGATACATACCTATCTCTTCTCAAAAATTTTGAGAGCAACGGTTTTGGTGCGCTGTGGAACTCCTATTACAGTTACTACAGAGATTAGTGGGTTGGTACCTACAATTTTTTTTCGGTTTTTTTCAACCTATTTCACTAAGTATGAAACTTAGACGATTTTCAAAACCTGTTTTGAAAATCGAAATGCTGAATTGTCGAAATCCATACCTTTGATTTGATATTACTCTCAATGAAATAGCCCCCATTGTATGAAAATTTGTTTTTTGACCATATTTCAAAAAGTTATTATATTTACAGACTTCTCTATATTTTTCCTGTAAAATATAGATCTATATCTACAAACGCTTAGTACGATTTTTTGACCTTTTTCAAAATATTTCGAAAAGTATAAAACTTATCGAAATTTCAAAAACTGTACTGGAATGTACAAGCCAATACCTTTCATTTGATACCCAACTCGATGGGGTAGTCAGCCCTTCAGAAATTTTTCCCGCCCTTTTTTGACCTTATTTCAAAAAGTGTTATTTTTACAGACTTCTCTATATTTTTCCTGTAAAATATAGATCCATATCTACAAACACTTGGTACATATCACGTCGATCGCTCTGCAATCTTCGGAGATAGGAGGGGGAACGGTCATTTTTTTGACCTTTTTCAAAATATTTTAAAAATTATAAAACCTACCAAAATTTCAAAAACTATTTTGAAATCTACAAACGTGTACCTTTCATTTGATACAACTTTTGACTTTGTACGTTCCATTTAAAATTTCGATTTCAAAATTTGTATGGAAAATCTTCATTTTGATTTTTCATTTATTTTTCTATACATATGTGCGGGCGCACAAAATGTATTATTATTTCAAATTTCAAGTCAATAGCTGCAGTAGTTTCTGAGATATTAAGGATTTAAGGATTCAAAACACAAAACAGACCCAAAGCGATTTCATAAGGGTTTTGCAATCGATGGCAAAACCCTAAAAATGACCGTTCCCCCCCCCCCTATCTCCGAAGATTGCAGAGCGATCGACGTGATATGTAGGAAGTGTTTGTAGATATGGATCTATATTTTACAGGAAAAATATAGAGAAGTCTGTAAAAATAATACTTTTTGAAATATGGTCAAAAAAGGGCGGGAAAATTTCTGAAGGGGTGACTACCAAGGGCGTCGCCAGGGGGGGGGGGGCAGAGGGGGCAGCTGCCCCCCCCTAGAGGTAAAAAAAATGTACCTAGCCAACTGCAAAACAACGAAAGTCCTGCTATTGTCTTGCTTTGCCGATACATCCCGCATAAATTCACTATCAGTAGGAGTAAGTAGTGACGGTTAGTACAATATTATAACCTCTCTTAAAAATTTTTAGCATAGGTACGTCCGAATAAGTCTCAAAAAAAATCGCGGCTTGCTCCGCTCGCCGTTTATTGTATAGGCTTCAGTTTCGACTATTTCAAGCGGCCGCACACTACGAAATATGGGCTCTCATTGCAGGCTGTTAGGATTTTTTTGTTACTACCTAATGAGCCGAAAAATGTACAATAGTTGTCGTGCTGGCTCATTCACTTGTAGTGTTGAATGTTTTAGATCATAATAATATTGTTTCCGGACCAGGCAAATAGGAAAATTTTAAACACCTTGCCTTGAAAATTACTTGGATAAAGTTAGCGTAGGTGTACATAATCATCAGCCCGTGTTAAGTTCTAACATCCACCCCCCCCCCCCCCGACTTCGATTTACTACAGCTTGCCCCCCCCCTGGGCCGTGGGCTGGCGACGCCCTTGGTGACTACCCCACCGAGTTGGGTATCAAATGAAAGGTATTGGTTTGTACATTCCAATACAGTTTTTGAAATTTCGCTAAGTTTTAAACTTTTCGAAATATTTTGAAAAAGGTCGAAAAATTTACCATTCCCCCCCTCTATCTCCGAAGATTGCAGAGTGATTGATGTAAAATGTACTAAGCGTTTGTAGATATAGATCTATATTTTACAGGAAAAATATAGAGAAGTCTGTAAATATAATACTTTTTGAAATATGGTCAAAAAACTAATTTTCATACAATGGGGACTATTTCATTGAGAGTAGGTAATATCAAATCAAAGGTATGCATTTCGACAATTCAAAACAGGTTTTGAAAATCGTCTAAGTTTCATTACTTAGTGAAATAGGTTGAAAAAAGCCGACGAAAAATCATAGGTACCAACCCACTTACCTACCCACTAATCTCTGTAGTAACTGTTATAGTAGTTCCACAGCGCACCAAAACCGTTGTTATCAAAATTTTTGAGAAGAGATATGTATCCTAGATCACACAGTATCATTTACCCACAAGCTAAGCAAAGCTTGTGTTATTAGTATTACTACGATAGCTGTTATACTTAATAAAGTATAAGTATCACATTAGATGATTTATTTTTGTGTACAGAAAAGGACTAGAACACCCGAACAAATACCTCTAATATGACGATCCTACAAATATTAGTCCCGAGGCAGAAATCAAACCGCACACCCGCACACCTCCTGCGTTGTAAGCCCACCGCGCCAACAGGTCGTCATATACGTACCTACCTAAACGACAAAAGTTCAAAACCCTCGGCGCGCGAGTTACACTCGCACTTGTTGTACTTGTTTTACTAGACTAATGTTGCCTGAAATAAATGAGTTATTATTGTTATTATTATTTAAAGCTGTCGTGTAAAATTAGGTCCTTCATGAGCCTGTTTTATCTACTAAATTGCCTTTATTATAATATCATTCGTACGATATCGATTAAAATCGATTATTATGTTGTAGAACGAACAACACTAATCGCTAGTTTTGACAGACGAATGAGAAATAATTGCCTGTATCACGAAGTCGAAGCGATGCGCGACAGTATCGCTTGTTCCGATATTCATCGTCTCTTAACACACAACGTCAGATCAAACGTCCAAAGCAAACGCGGCAATGTAATAAGACTAGTTAGGTATATTATGGGACTCACAACAGCTTGAAATACTTAAAAATAAGTTTTAATATTAATTTACGCATACTATAATTTTAAAATAACTTACCTGTGATAGGAAATATGTTCCTGCCTTTGGGAGCTCGAAATTTTTGGGCTATTGCAGTTAATTATCACGCAACGAGGCTTTTTTATAGTTTTTGCGGCCGTCCGGCTGCAACAATGGACGCGCGCGGACTAAAGTTAGCAGCGGCGACCAACCTTGACGACTGGCCGGGGTTCGGACACGCGAAGTCTGTGTATTAGACACATCACATAAGTTATATAAAATGAATGTACTAGTGGTTTCTTTTTCACTTCTTCCACTAGTGGACAAAAAATTGAAGTGAAGAGAAATCAATAACAAATTATTTCTTATTTTAATAATTATCTGTTTGAAAGTTGACTTGTCTAAGTGCTTGTTTTGTAAGACTAAAGAAATAAAGTTATTGAATCTGAATCTTCAGAAAATTTGATTCCGCACTGCAGCGGCAAAACTTTTTTTTTTACAATTTTCTTTTTTTATTAAAATCAAAATCAAAATCAAAATCAAAGTGCTTTATTTCCTTAAGACCTTACAGGACACTTGGACACGTCACAAAATACAAGTTAAATAAGAAATAAAAATGGGAAATAAAGTGATCACTTTGATTAATTGTTCACTTCAATCTTTTTTAGGTAAAGTAAAGAAGCGAACAAGAAACCTTTACCTTGTTAGATTGTTAGTTTTAGAGTTGGAGCATAACTCGTCCCAAACTTTTTTGTCGTCTAGATAATCTGATATTTTATAGTAAGCTTTTTTGCAAAGTATATTTTTGACAATCCGTTTGAATTTATTTATAGATAATTTTTGCAACTCACTTGGAATTTTGTTGTAGAAGCGTATACATTGCCCTTTAAAAGATACATTAATCTTACGTAGCCTAGTAGTGGGCACAGCCAGTTTGTTCTTATTTCTAGTATTTAAATTATGTATATCGCTATTTTTTATGAACTTATTGATATTTTTATGAGTGTACATCAAATTTTCATAAATATATTGACATGTTACTGTCATTATGTTTATTTCTTTGAATTTTTCACGCAAGGATTCTTTATTTTTCTCTTTATTAACGGGTAGGTACCTAATTTTAGGCTTGTAGAAAGCTTCTTCTGCGAAATCGAACCCTCCGTGTGCGGGTCGTCTCGCACCGGCTTTGTTTCTACCTCATAGATATAATAACGTACTACCTGCTATAGATACAGCTGGTTTTATCAGTTTGACGATCTCTGGCGCGGTGGGCGAAGTTCCGCCTGCGACGCAGGAGGTTGCGGGTTCGATTCCCGCCTCGGGACATTTATTTGTACGATTTGCAATTATTTGTTCTGGGTGTTCTGGTCGTTTTCTAAGTATATAATTAAAAATATCTATCTATTTACTCGTACATTATTTTATTATATTACGTATATCAGTTATCTAGTATCCGTAACACTAGCTCTGCTTGGCTTATGCCTAGATAATGCTCTGCGAATTGTCCAGCAACATTTCTTTATTTTAGTAGCCGTTAGGAATAAATCTATCAGCCTTTATAAAGGTAACACCTGTTAAATAATAAAAAAATCTATTTAATTTTGCAAAAAATAAAGTGTAGGTAAGCCATATACGCACCGTCTTTCAACATAGTAATTATAATTTGTGTCTTTTTACGTATAAAAATATGAATTTGTGATGTGGCTTTCAGGTTTTTTATAGTTCCATGCCTAATTAAAATATTTTTTTTAATCAGACAGATGCGCCTTTTTCTCGTTATTCTGATAAGAATATGGTTTAAGATTAAAAAAAAAATTAAAAAAAATAATATTAGTTGTGCTCTTTTTCGTTACAAGAAGGGTATGACAGGTTTATTGTCTGGCTGAGCCACAATATTCTGCATAGGTACCTATGTATGATTGTACTAGAGGGATAGAATATACCATTTATAAGTAGGTCCCTAATAAATTACTTCTTAATCGGACTCTTCAAACGAATGGATCGACCGAACCAATTTATTAACGTTGTTTGGAGTGAAGACAGGCGAGCCTCGCCAGCGCGCGGGCCTTGTAGTAAGAAATTTAGTGCAAAGCACGTCTCGACGCGTACTGCGCGCTGGCGATCATTGAGTTCGTGGGGCACCTATTTGTCAAGCTTTTTTACCTTGCCAATTTGACGCAAATGGACCAATAATGTTTTGACGCTAACGTCGAAAGCTGCTGCTAATTCAGCCGTAGATTGTGTAGCATCAGCTTCCACAATCGCCTATAATTCGTCATAGTCAGAACGGCAATTTCATAGTAAAGACCTGATAGTTAATCTATGGCGCGGGCACACCTCGGGCACACAGCTCGGAGCGGAATGCTGACGGACGGAATGGTGCGTCCGCGCATCTCGCTTGTCAATGTCAACTTCATTAAGCAGACACATGACTGTCTTGTCATTGTCATTCTTTCGGAAGATGTATTCCTCTATAATCTAAGGAAGATGTTGATTTGTTTGTTGCTTGTTTGTCTTGTCTTGCCTTGACTTTTACGAAGCCGAATCGATAGAAAATCTGTTTAGGAGAGAACTCAAATCTGAATCTTTAGAAAATTTTAAATAACAACGCAACGTGTTCCTTTCTTGTTAAATTAATTTATGTATCTACGTACTTATTTAGGTACCTACATGATCGTATAGAATTGATTGGGCGCGCTTCGCTTTCACATGTTTGTCCGAGTGAGACCGCGCAGGCCGAGAACAATATAGTTTACATTACATAGTGTAATTAATTAGTACATCATTCGTTGGTAGTCACTAAAAATATCCACCTACTTAAGCACAGAAAAACACAGGGAGTGTAATGTTAGCATATTAGTTAGTTAATGATGCGGTCGTGATTAGTTGTGTTGTGAGCCGGGCGCGGTGCGGCGGGCGGCGGCGCGCGCTGTTCAATCGATCAGTGAGTGGTGATCGCGCGGGGCGGCGCGCACGCGGACATGGACATGACATGGGTGTGGTGCGCGCTGCTGCTGGCGGCGGCTGCGGGGGAGGACGCGGGGGCGGGGGAGGACACGCCGGCGTGGCGCGGCGCCTGCTCCTACCGGGTGCAGACGACGGTCTCGCTGCGGACGCCGGCGCCGGGGGGCGCGGGGGGCGAGGTGCCGGAGG
>CAWVOY010000089.1:0-34771 GCA_963931895.1 Eupithecia pulchellata | reverse complement strand
CCGCTGGGGACACCCTGTATCACCAGCAACCAGTGGATCTGAAAGACTGCAGGAAAAAAGGTCTGCGGACAGGGAAGCTCTCACAAAAGCCAAAAACCTAAATGCTGAAAAATCTGCTAAGATAAGCCAAATAAAGGCGTTTGTGAGGGCTTTTGCTGCAGCAACAAATTCTTTACTCGGAAAATCCCCAAAAACAACTGATGGTTCCCACAAAGAAGCAGAAAACCGACCTTCTCCGAAAGCACCATCAGAGAACCCCCCCACAAGGGCAGATCGCCCACATCTCAGACCAATCACGAGCCCCCTTGACCACGCAATAAATGCATTCCTTGAGTTTCTTGCTATCACAAAAGCGACAATTGACGTTAACTCTTTAACTTGCAAATCTATCCTGCAGGCTTACGAGCAAGGAAACGTCAACTTACTAAAGGTGAAACTCGAGGATGCGGAGGCTGCTATATATGACAACGACAAATCCCAAGTTATCATAGGGAATATGTCAGGATCGTATATGGCGGCCTATAGCGCCTCGGTCGGCTTCGTGACAGAGCATGAGGTGCGAAAAAACGGACCCCCAAAGTTTCTCACCCCTGAGAACGATCCAGCGGTTGTCGTCGCCCGATGTACAAGAATCATGCTCGATGATAAAATCCTTAAAATGGCCCAGTCCATATCAGGAAACCAAAAATCCGAAGTTGGCTGGGTAAACTGGCCGGTACCCAAAATTACATGGATCAATGGAGTTCCAGGATGCGGAAAAACAACTTGGGTTGTCAAACACTTCGAGGCGGACAAGGACATCATTATTACATCAACAACAGAGGCAGCAAACGACCTGAGGGAAAAACTATCGCACCGGGTGGGAAACCTGGTAAAATCCAAGGTGCGAACGATGGCCTCGGTCTTAGTCAATGGCTTCAGAGAGCAAGACAGATGCAGTCGACTCACGATTGATGAAGCTCTAATGAATCATTTCGGAGCCATAATAATGGCCTCTCGTTTGTCTGGCGCCGGAGAAGTCGTTCTAATCGGAGACATAAATCAATTACCCTACATCGATAGAGAAAATCTTTTTGAAATCAGGTACAACAGGCCTAATATGGTAGCGAACATCAGCCAGGAGTTGCTGTGCACGCACAGAAACCCAATGGACGTTGCCTATGCACTGGGAGAGGTGTACTCCGGTATACACTCCTCGAAGCTAAAGGTTCACTCCCTGTCGCTTCAGATGTACACAGGAGCCAATGTACCCAGCTCCCAAACTGATACACTTTTCCTAGTGCATACCCAGGACGAGAAAGAAATTCTTAAAAATCAAGGGTATGGTGACGGAAATGGATCCCGCTTACTAACGATTCACGAGGCACAGGGTCTGACCTTTGACACAGTGGTAATCATAAAAACAAAGAGTAAGATGAAACTGCACGAAAGTGTCCCTCACGCGGTGGTAGCAATATCACGACACACAAACAGCTGCATCTACTACGCCGATGATACCAATGATGCGATCGGCCACTTCATCAAGCGAGCAATGGCGGTACCAGCGAAAACAATAGTCAACTATAATCTCAAGATGGCTATACGAAACAGAAACGCAGCGGTCGTTGAACAACTGGCAAATTGGTCGGATTGGGGAGCAGCTTCAAGTTCAAACTCATAATCCGTTGTGATTGTTAAACTGTAAACAATTTATTTTTGTAACAATTAATGTGTGATTAATTACTAAAAGTAATATATAACAAAGAACAAAAAAAAAATAAAAATAAAAATAAAAATAAATAAATAAAAAAGTCATACAGTTAAGATGTTAATTTAAGCATTATTTAAGCATTATTTTTAAAACAATAGAATTGTAATAAAATAGTAATAATTAGTTAAGATATAATTTTAGTAGTATATATGTATAATTGTTTCCTCTGAGTAACTAGATTATAATAAATGTAAAAGATAGAAATAGCTCAATAAAATTAATAAAGATCAAAAAAAGGCACGGACAAAAGTCTGTGGTGAACGCGAACAACAAAAAAAAAAAAAAAAAAAAAAAAAAAAAAACCTAACCTAACCTAACCTAACCTAACCTAACCTAACCTAACCTAACCTAACCTAACCTAACCTAACCTAACCTAACCTAACCTAACCTAACCTAACCTAACCTAACCTAACCTAACCTAACCTAACCTAACCTAACCTAACCTAACCTAACCTAACCTAACCTAACCTAACCTAACCTAACCTAACCTAACCTAACCTAACCTAACCTAACCTAACCTAACCTAACCTAACCTAACCTAACCTAACCTAACCTAACCTAACCTAACCTAACCTAACCTAACCTAACCTAACCTAACCTAACCTAACCTAACCTAACCTAACCTAACCTAACCTAACCTAACCTAACCTAACCTAACCTAACCTAACCTAACCTAACCTAACCTAACCTAACCTAACCTAACCTAACCTAACCTAACCTAACCTAACCTAACCTAACCTAACCTAACCTAACCTAACCTAACCTAACCTAACCTAACCTAACCTAACCTAACCTAACCTAACCTAACCTAACCTAACCTAACCTAACCTAACCTAACCTAACCTAACCTAACCTAACCTAACCTAACCTAACCTAACCTAACCTAACCTAACCTAACCAGTCGCGCTCCAAACGCCGTCGAAAACGCCACGAAATTGAGACGCTCCGCACGGGAAAAATCGCTAAAATAGGATTTTTTAACGCTACAGTGAAGTGCAATATATGAAAAGTTGCGGAAAGTGACAGCGCTACCACTAGTGAAATCCTTATTGCGCTAAGTGATTTTTCCAAAAAGTTATAAGTGAAAAAGTGCAATTTTACCAAGATAATTTTCTTCAAAGGCGATTTTCTCAAAATTGGCAGCGACGACCTACACTTTTTATTTGACCCCTGGAAGGGCCTTCTGAAGCCCTACCATTTTGACGTCTTTGCCGAATTTTTCCGCGCAGGCGCGCGGAATAAAAGGCAAAAAAACAAAAACCACGTGGACACGAGGTTGGTGATCCGGGACTGCTGGAAGAAATTTGACATCGGGACCACGTTGGCACCGTCGCAGCCATCCGGGAGGCGTTTTCAGAAAAGATTAAAGTTAAGTTTCCGCTGAGAAATCAATTTTCAAAATTTTTTCCATTTTTAAAATTGTATATCTCTTGAAAGAGATCTGTAACATAGTTATTTTAATTATAATTCTGAAAGCCCTTAAGGTCCTCTATAATATATAAAAAATTCGACATGCATTGATCAACTGGTTTTGGAGAAAAAAATTTTTGAAATTTGTATGGGGACACGTGGTACCCTTAATAATTAGAAATTTCTTATTTTATTAATATATTTAGATAAGACACAAAATTTTAGTACTATAAGCTCTTTTTTGTTTCAATTGGACCATTTTTAAAATTTTTATTGAATTTTTTGTAAAAATTTATGTGATTTTTAGCTTTTAAAAATCTAGAAGTTGTCATTCTGTGTAAAGGGGTTGACCATTGTATTGCGCTTGTCAATACCTTTCATACAAGCCCAAACACGGGTCAATTCGGCCCAAAGCTGCCAAAGTTACGTTTGGACGGCCATTTTGTCCGCCATCTTGAAAATTTTCTAAGTTCCATATCTCCTCACCCAGGTGTCGTAGCCTGTTGGGATTTTCGGTCAAGACATCACCTTTACCCAAACTAGTGAATTCCCCCCCGCTTTTATAAAAATTTAGCCCCCCCCCCCCTCCCCCTATTATCCCACCCCTCAATTCTTGCCTTTGTATATATGACAGTAGTCCAAACCGCAGTGCTCTAGGATTAAAATTGACAAAACTACGAGCATTACAATCCATAGCCGCCATTTTGTCCGCCATCTTGGAAATTTTCAAAGTAGGATATCTCCGTAACCCCTGCTCAGATCTTGATGGGATTTTTTCCATTAGATTGATACTTACAAAACCTTTCTTGTGAGTTATAATTCGAGACTCTACGTAGAGCAGAAAATTATTTTTAAAAATTTTTATATAGATAATCTCCCACCCCCCTTCCTACCCATCCCCCTAGTTCTAGGCCTCATATCTTTCAAAATTACACTTAACTTTTGACGGCGTTTTGCGCGATATAGACTGTAAGCTATTCATTAAATTAGTATTGACAACACGGGACTCTAGATAGAGTCGATTGAAATTTGACTGGAAATTATATTGTTTATATATTGTTTTTCGGATTCTTGACTCAGGAGCATCTTACCTACTGTTGTCTGGGAATCTATGCGGAGGCCGGTACTCTACATAGAGCTCTCAGATAGCGAACACTTACCTTGTATAGCGCCAATCAGCTACCCTGGTGCCACGAACCTGTGAACATAAAACATTAGATATTAAATTTAGGTAGAAATTAATTTTATAAAACTTATACAAACTTTTTAACAGTGGTAATATCTTACCCATATACATATGACTCTTAACCAACGTTTTCGTTGTGCTCGCGACTAACCTGCAACAAAAAAAAAACGAAATAAATTAGTTCGTACTAAGAACGAATTAAAGGACAATTACGCCTGTGATCCCAGCCTACAGGACAATGTTCGGACTTCGGACACCCTCCAAACCAAAGACGATGGACGAGACAACCCCAGAACAAAGCAAAACTAAACGAACTCCAACTCCTATTGCTCAATCGAGCCATACCTCGAATGTGAGGAGGAGCATTGGAGAGTGGGAGTCCGGGAAATCGGACTCTCACCCCAAGACCTCAACCTCACCAAAGAAGAAGACAAAATCAGTCGAGGCATCAAAGCCAAAACCAAAAGAGACAGCCTCACTGGACAAAACGGTGACTCTACAAAAAACATCGGTGGAGGCAAACGTGAGCCCATCAACCAAAGTCTCTGATAGGATGGCTGAGGCAAGAGCCTGCGTGACCAAAGCAAAGTTACATCTAAACAACTCAAGGAATTTAAAAACTGAAATTAAAGCAGAGGTCACACAGGCTATAGACCGCCTGTACCAACTGGTGAAAGAGAAGGATATGGTAAAAGGAGGAAGAGAATCGAAACAAACAAACGACAACAAAGAGGGATGTGAAGAAGAGAAACAACCGACAAACACAAAAGATGAAAGCAAGCTTTTGGAAAAGCTAGAAGAACACAAAAGACTACTCCAAGAAAACAACGAAAAAATGGACAAATTAAAGAAGACGATAGAAACACAGCAAGAGCTACAGCAGAGTCAAACATACGCGAGTGTAGCAGCGGCCTTCCCCAGGAAACAGTTCCTGGAGCAGGCTGCACTGCACTCGGTTGTTGTCACTGCTGTAGACGAAAAGGAAACAGGAGAGGAAGTCTTGGATAGAATAAGAAAAGCAGTGAATGCCAAGGAAAGTGGAATATCGGTTGAGAAAATCAGGAAAGCAAAGGATAGGAAAGTAATAGTGGGGTGTAAAACCGAAGAAGAACGACAAAAGATCAAAGAAAGACTACAAGGAACGACTGAACTAAAAGTTGAAGAAGTAAAAAATAAAGATCCACTAGTAGTCCTCAAGGACGTCCTCAAATATAACAGCGATGAGGACGTTCTCAGTGCACTAAAAACACAGAACACAGGTACTCTTGGGGACCTAGTGGATCAAAAAATGGAAATTGCGTACAAAAAACAGACGCGCAACCCCCACACACACCATATAGTCATGAGGGTGTCCCCCAAAGTATGGCAGCGACTTGTTCAAGTGGAATCAGTGAAGATCGACCTACAGAGAGTAAGAGTGGCGGATCAAACGCCACTCGTTCAATGCTCCCTCTGCCTAGGCTACGGACATGGCAGGCGATTCTGCGGTGAAACAATAGAAAAGTGCTGTCACTGCGGGGGACTCCACCGGAAGGATAACTGTCCAGAATGGCGAAATGGAGAGGTACCAACATGCACGAATTGTAGACAAGCCAAGCTTGATAGGGCAGACCATAACGCCTTCAGCAGCGAGTGCCCGATTCGTCGCAGATGGGAAGCCTTAGCTAGGGCAAAAATAGCATACTGCTAAAGACACCCCAGGATCAAAAACCTCTTCAGGCAGCGCAACTGGCTATGCAGTAGGTCAAGCAAACTTGCAGAGAAAGGCACTGGCAACTGATGAGATTATACTCGAGGCGAACCGAATGAAATTAGCAGTTGCGCTGCTCCAAGAGCCATACGTTGGATCAGTAGGAAGAATGAAGAATTACGGGACGACCAGGATCTTCCAGAACATAAACCAGGTAGATGGCAACATAAAAGCTGCAATTGCTGTATTTGATGATGACGTGGATGCCGTTCTATGTCCGAATTTTACCACCAACAACATCGTGGTGGTGAAATTGCGAACAAGTGCCTGGGAGATACTGGTGGTCTCGTATTACTTCGAACCCACAGAACCGATCCAACCATACCTTGAACATCTAAGGAACATAAAGCGCTCTGTCGGGAAAGGTAAGATTCTGATGGGTGGAGATGCTAACGCCAAAAGCTCATGGTGGGGCAGCACGGAACAAGATGATAGAGGAGAGGAGATGGCTGGAACCCTAGAGGAAATGGAAATGCAGGTAGTCAACGAAGGAAACACTCCAACTTTCGATACGGTCAGAGGAGGGAAGAATCTGACCAGTTTTATTGATGTGACGGCCTGCGGAACGGAGATGCTGGAATTGATTGAGGACTGGAGAGTGGAGAAAGGCTTGACGAGTTCTGACCACAATGTCATTGTTTTTAAAATTAGGTTAGCTAAATCACACGGAGTTAGTATCAAAAGAACAAAGCAAAAAAGCAAATTGGGTCCAGTTTCATAAGAAACTGGCCGATTTGTTGGCTGAAAATAAAATAACAAAAGAAGAAATAGCAATAATAAACAATAAAATAGATTTAGAAGCAAAAATAGAAGCATATATAGAAGCAATAGTAAAAACATGTAATAGCAGTATCCCAAAGATAAAAACAAAAAAGGTACTTACCTTACCATGGTGGACTGAGGAACTCGCAGAGCTGAAGAGGGAGGTCCGCACAAGGAAGCGTAGAATCCGTTGCGCAGCGCCGATCCGTAGGAGGGGTGTCATCGAAGAGTACCTGCAAAAGAAACAAGAGTATGAGCTACTGGCAAAGCATGAGCAGACAGCCAGCTGGAAAAAGTTCTGTGAAAAGCAGGACAGGGAAGGTGTGTGGGAGGGTATCTACAGGGTTGTTGGAAGGACATCGAAGAGACAGGAGGACTTACCACTAATTGTGGGGGGAGAGGTTCTGAGTCCGGAAGACTCGGCAAAAACGCTTGCGGTTGCCTTTTATCCTGACGATGACAGGGATAAGGACAATGCTTATCACAAGCAAATTAGGAAGGAGGCCGAACAAGTAAACGAGCCGGGTCATGATGAACACCATGACCCGCCGTTTACTTCTGTGGAGCTGGAAATTGTAGTGAAAAGCTTCTGTCCAAAAAAGGCACCGGGTGCTGATGGCTTAACAGCTGATATATGCATGCACGCAATCAACCAGGATTTGGACCTGTACCTCGCGCTTGCAAACAAGTGCTTAGAACTTGGTCATTTCCCGAAAACCTGGAAGGAGGCCACAGTTATAGTTCTTAGGAAACCTGGTAAGGATAACTATACACAGGCTAAATCCTACAGGCCAATAGGGTTATTGCCGGTATTGGGAAAAATCCTGGAGAAGCTTATCGTAACAAGATTGAAGTGGCATCTTATCCCCAGAATGAGCAGGCGGCAATACGGGTTCATGCCCCAGAGAAGCACCGAAGACTCTCTCTATGTCTTGTTACAACACATACGAAGTAAACTAGATCAGAAAAAACTTGTGACAATGATCTCACTGGACATAGAGGGAGCCTTTGACAGTGCTTGGTGGCCCGTAATAAGAACCCGTTTAGCCGCGGAGAATTGTCCGATCAATATAAGAATTGTCCGATCAATATAAGAAGGATCGTGGACTCATACCTGGACGAAAGAAAGGTGAAAGTCAGGTATGCGGGAGCAGAGGTCACTAGGATAGCTACAAAAGGTTGTGTGCAGGGGTCAGTGGGGGGCCCGATCCTCTGGAACCTCATCTTGGATCCTCTGTTGAAGGGTCTACAGGAGCGGGGCACCTACTGTCAGGCATTCGCTGATGACGTTGTTATGGTGTTCGACGGTGACTCGGCGATGGAGATTCAGCGTAGTGCGAATGCTGCTCTCGCTTATGTTCGGGAGTGGGGTGTCAAAAATAAGCTCACTTTCGCTCCGCATAAGACAAATGCGATGCTTATAACGAGGAAACTCAAATATGACACACCACGCCTGAGCATGGGCGGGATCAGCATTGGCATGTCGGACGAGTTTAGGATTCTGGGGCTCACAATCGACAACAAGCTCACATTTAATAGCCACGTTGCAAGCGTCTGCAAAAAGGCGTTAAATCTCTACAAGCAGTTGTCGAGAGCCGCCAGGATCAGCTGGGGTCTCCATCCCGAAATCATCCGCGTTATCTACACCGCAGTTGTCGAGCCGACAATTATGTACGCTTCAAGCGCTTGGTCACCAGCGACCAGGAAACTGTGCGTTCAAAAACAGCTCAACGCTGTTCAGAGAGGCTTTGCTCAGAAGCTCACGAGAGCGTATCGCACAGTCTCTCTGAACGCTGCGTTAGTTCTGGCTGGGATATTGCCTTTAGACCTGCGAATACAGGAGGCAGCTGCTCTGTATCTGGCAAAACGAGGAATATCCCAATCAGAACTAATGGATAGAGAAGTGGAGCGGATGGAGGCTTACGAAGGACTACCTCACCCGGCAGAACATATGCGCCTGGAGTTCGTTAGCTTGATTGACCGTGAGGACGTCAACAGCCATAGTAACCAAGCAGTACGGATCTACACAGACGGAAGTAAAATTGATGGCAAAGTTGGTGCGGCATTGTCCTTCTGGAACAATGACGCTGAGACCAAAGCCATCAAATTGAAACTGTCATCCTACTGCACGGTTTATCAGGCTGAACTTCTGGCCATATGGAAAGCTACGTGTGAAATCCTGAAGCGCCCTGAAAACAACTTCGGAATATACAGCGACTCGAGATCTGCATTGGAGTCAATCACTAATCCGAACTCCATCCACCCACTAGCTGTAGACACACGAAAAAACCTGAAGGCAATAAAACATCAAAACAAAGAAGTGGAGATGTTCTGGATAAAAGCCCACGCCGGATTGCAGGGAAATGAAAGAGCAGACCAACTTGCTAAAAACGCAGCCCTCAAATTGAAGAACAAACCGGCATACGATGCGTGTCCGATTTCATCTGTCAAGAGACAGATACGTACGGAGTCCCTTGACAGATGGAACCGAAGATACATGGCAGAAGACACGGCCGCTGCAACAAAAGTTTTCTTCCCGGATGCAATTGAGGCGTACAGAGTTGTCAGAAGATATGAACCTACAAGTGTCATGACACAGGTGCTAACGGGGCATGGCGGGTTCTCTGAATATCTGACTCGCTTCAGATGTAAGGAGAACCCATCATGCATCTGTGACCCTGACAAATATGAATCCGCACAGCATATCATCTTCGATTGTCCAGTCTATGGTAGAGTAAGATATGAGGCCGAAAACATCTTAGATTGCTCAATTAATATTCAAAACGCGAAAAACATTATGGCGGACAAAATAAAAAGACCTAAGTTTATAGAGTTCTGTACAATGATAGCCAAAAAAGTAATAAATAAAAATAAGTAGTTAGATAATATATGAATTTACACATATTATTGAATATGAGTAAAATGCATAAAATTAAAATTGTCAAAAGAAAGTAGTATATAAGTTGGATAGAACTAGACTTAAGTTTAAATAAAGTAATATAATATAAGTGAAAAACAATGTAAATAAACAAAACTTCCCCAAAAAACTGTAACCCTGTAGAAAGTAAGATAAATGTATAAAACCTGTGTAAATATGTGTAAAACTTCAAAACTGTATTAAATATAAGGAAAATATATAAATAAAGAAATAAGATAAAAAATGACTCTGATCAAGTCAGAGGAAAAAAAGGTAGGCTAGCTCGCGGGCCGGGACTATAAAAAAAAAAAAAAAAAAAAAAAAAAAAAAAAAAAACCTAACCTAACCTAACCTAACCTAACCTAACCTAACCTAACCTAACCTAACCTAACCTAACCTAACCTAACCTAACCTAACCTAACCTAACCTAACCTAACCTAACCTAACCTAACCTAACCTAACCTAACCTAACCTAACCTAACCTAACCTAACCTAACCTAACCTAACCTAACCTAACCTAACCTAACCTAACCTAACCTAACCTAACCTAACCTAACCTAACCTAACCTAACCTAACCTAACCTAACCTAACCTAACCTAACCTAACCTAACCTAACCTAACCTAACCTAACCTAACCTAACCTAACCTAACCTAACCTAACCTAACCTAACCTAACCTAACCTAACCTAACCTAACCTAACCTAACCTAACCTAACCTAACCTAACCTAACCTAACCTAACCTAACCTAACCTAACCTAACCTAACCTAACCTAACCTAACCTAACCTAACCTAACCTAACCTAACCTAACCTAACCTAACCTAACCTAACCTAACCTAACCTAACCTAACCTAACCTAACCTAACCTAACCTAACCTAACCTAACCTAACCTAACCTAACCTAACCTAACCTAACCTAACCTAACCTAACCTAACCTAACCTAACCTAACCTAACCTAACCTAACCTAACCTAACCTAACCTAACCTAACCTAACCTAACCTAACCTAACCTAACCTAACCTAACCTAACCTAACCTAACCTAACCTAACCTAACCTAACCTAACCTAACCTAACCTAACCTAACCTAACCTAACCTAACCTAACCTAACCTAACCTAACCTAACCTAACCTAACCTAACCTAACCTAACCTAACCTAACCTAACCTAACCTAACCTAACCTAACCTAACCTAACCTAACCTAACCTAACCTAACCTAACCTAACCTAACCTAACCTAACCTAACCTAACCTAACCTAACCTAACCTAACCTAACCTAACCTAACCTAACCTAACCTAACCTAACCTAACCTAACCTAACCTAACCTAACCTAACCTAACCTAACCTAACCTAACCTAACCTAACCTAACCTAACCTAACCTAACCTAACCTAACCTAACCTAACCTAACCTAACCTAACCTAACCTAACCTAACCTAACCTAACCTAACCTAACCTAACCTAACCTAACCTAACCTAACCTAACCTAACCTAACCTAACCTAACCTAACCTAACCTAACCTAACCTAACCTAACCTAACCTAACCTAACCTAACCTTGAATGGCATCTGATCCCTAAGATAAGCGCTCGGCAGTATGGCTTTATGCCCCAAAAGAGCACCGAAGACTCCCTCTATGATCTGATAAACTATGTTCGCACAAAGCGAGACCAGAAAAAACTGGTCACGATGGTATCGCTAGACATAGAGGGAGCCTTCGATAACGCTTGGTGGCCCGCAATACAAGTCAGACTAGCCGAAGAGGATTGTCCAGTTAATATAAGGAGAATCGTGGACAGCTATCTCAGGGATAGAAAAGTTAGGCTTAGATATGCGGGACAAGAATTCGTCAAAAACACCGACAAAGGCTGCGTCCAGGGATCAATAGGAGGCCCCATATTTTGGAACCTTCTATTGGACCCTCTGTTAAAGGGTCTTGAGGATAGGAACGACTACTGCCAAGCTTTTGCTGATGATGTGGTCCTAGTATTCGCCGGAGACTCAGCACTAGAGGTACAACGACAAGCCAATGCTGCCCTCGCCTATGTTCAGGAGTGGGGTGTCAAAAACAAGTTAAAGTTTGCACCACAAAAAACAAACGCGATGGTAATAACCAGAAAACTTAAATTTGACACACCACTGCTGAGCATGGGAGGGGTCGACATTGGTTTGTCGAAGGACATAAAGATCTTGGGGCTCACAATAGACAGCAAGCCTACTTTTAATAACCACGCGGTTAATGTGTGCAGAAAAGCACTCAACATCTATAAGAAGCTGTCTAGAGCTGCCAGGATCAGCTGGGGTCTCCATCCGGAAGTCATCCGTACCATCTACGTGGCTACGGTGGAGCCAGTTATACTGTATGCCGCTAGTGTCTGGGCGCAAGAGACGAAGAAACTGGGACTGCAAAAGCATCTAAATGCTGTACAAAGAGGCTTTGCTCAAAAGTTGAGCAGGGCTTACCGCACCGTCTCTCTAAACTCCGCACTGTTGCTGTCTGGACTACTTCCGCTTAACCTAAGGATACAAGAGGCAGCTGCATTGTACGAGGCCAAGCGGGGGAAGCCTCAGCCAGCACTTGGAGACAGGGAGGTGGAGAAGATGGTGCGATACGCCAAGACCCCCCACCCGGCTGAACATATGTGCATGAAGGTCATAAACTTGGTAGACCAAAACGATGTAGACCAACATAACAACCAGGCAGTAAGATTATACACCGATGGAAGCAAAATTGAGGGTAAGGTCGGAGCAGCACTAACCCTATGGGAAGGTGAAGCCGAGACCAAAACCCTCAAAATTAAGCTAGAATCGTACTGCACGGTCTACCAAGCAGAGCTTCTAGCCATATGCAAAGCAACGGGGGAGATTCTCAAACGCTCTGAAGCAAGCTTCGGAATATACAGCGACAGTAAAGCGGCCTTGGAAACAGTAGTGAACCCAAGATCCACTCACCCTCTAGCCGTGGAGGTTCGTCAAAATCTGAGGACCGCCAAAATCCAGGATAAAGAAGTAACTTTATTCTGGATTAAAGCCCATGCAGGACTAGAGGGTAATGAAAGAGCGGACCTGTTAGCTAAGGACGCAGCACTTAAAACCAAACGAAGACCCGACTACGATTTCTGTCCCGCTTCATTTGTCAAGCGACAAATCCGTCTTGACACGCTTGACAAATGGAACGATCGGTATAATAGAGGTGAAACCGCGTCAGTCACAAAAATGTTCTTTCCCGATGTAATAAAAGCTTACAAAATAGTAAGGACAATGGAGCTGACGGGTGTACTGACGCAGATAATGACAGGACACGGTGGATTCTCCGAATATCTGAACCGGTTCAAATGTAAGGAGGATCCATCGTGCATCTGCGAACCCGGAGTCGCAGAAAACGTAGCTCATATACTATTTGAATGCCCAAGCACAAGTTTTAGAAAATATAATATGGAACAAGAACTAAATTGTAAAATTGACAAAAACACTGTAAGCTTAATAATGCAAGATAAAGATATCAGAATTAAATTTGTAGAATATTGTAGATGTTATAAAACCAGTAATTAAACGTAATAAAGATATATAAATTATGTAGTATATATATTATGAAGATATATATTACTGACATAAAATGTAATAGTAATAAGTAAATTATAAGCGCTAAGATACAATATATGTAAATAAAATAGAGTAAGATATTATAAAATAAGTAACAAATTGTGAACACTAAGGAAACTGTAAATATCCCTTCCAAACCTTTAAACCTGTAACCCTGTAGAACGTAAGAGAAATGTTTAAACATATGTAAAGTTTCAAAATTGTATTAGATATAAGGAAATTATTATGTATAAATAAAGATAAGATTAAAAAAGACTCTGATCAAGTCAGAGGAAAAAAGGTAGGCTAGCTCGCGGGCCGGGACATCGCTCCCGGACAGGAAAAAAAAAAAAAAAAAAAAAAAAAAAAAAAACCTAACCTAACCTAACCTAACCTAACCTAACCTAACCTAACCTAACCTAACCTAACCTAACCTAACCTAACCTAACCTAACCTAACCTACCCTACCCTAACCTAACCTAACCTCTTGGTGGGATGGAGGCAGGGAGCTTAAGTTCGAAACCTATAAACTCCACCCGTCATGCACCGTCTTCCAATCGGAACTGTACGCTCTAGTCAGGGCGACTCAAATGGTGAGCGAAAGCAGAGACCCAGTAGTCAACATTTTGAGCGACTCACGATCTTCGCTCGATCTGCTTCGAAACCCTAAACTGAGTCACCCGCTGGTGCGTAGAGTTCGAGAAAGTGTCGGAAAGATAGTGAAAGAGGGAAGACAGGTCCGCATGTTCTGGCTAAGAGCTCACGTCGGTACTCTGGGAAATGAAAGAGCTGACGAACTCGCAAAAACAGCTGCACTTAATGACGCTACATTGGACTATGATAAGACCCCACTGTCCTATGCCAGGAAGAAAATTCGCGAAGAATCAATTCAAATATGGCAGGACCGCTATGAGACCTCCAACACAGGTGCTATCACGAAAAAGTTTCTACCAGACGTCGACAAAGCCTATCGACTCATAAGATCTACGAAACTGACGTTCACACAAGTGCAGGCCCTGACAGGTCATGGAGGAATAGCAGAATATCTTCACAGGTTTAAGCTTAGAGAAAGTCCAGGATGCGAGTGCGACCCAGAGGTTAGCGAATCTGTCTTGCACTTAATCCTGAGTTGTCCTCGCTTCCTAAATGAAAGGCACGATCTGGAACACCGCATAGACAAAAATCTGATTGAATCAGAGCTTGTGGAAGTTCTTGAAGATCCAAAGTCAAGGCACCACTTTCTATCCTTCGTGGACCAGATCTTTCAGGTTGCAGCAAAGAGAAATTCCAACCTTACCCCAACTGCTCCCTCGCAGCTTAACCAGGTGACAGAGGCTCAAGCGACAGCTACCTTGCAGACGGAACCCCCATCAAAACAAGATAATTGGCTACCAGTCACAAAACTAATCGCACATGGAGAAAAGGGAACAGCTGGACTCCGAATCCGCGGTGTGGCTCTTTTCATGGACGAAACTTACGAGCGTCTTGGCATAAGCTTCTGCTTTTGCAGACCGGGAAAGAAGTACCGAGTAGCAATATCTCCAGGCCTTGCATCACTGTTGAATGGGAGCACATTCAAAACAACAATGCGATATAAGACCTACAGTGCACTGCCCGAGGTGAAGGTGGGTGACCACTGCTGCCGACTAGTCCGACACAAAAACAAAACAATCGCACTTGTCGAGCTTGAGTTTGGTTTAACACCTTTTGCGCGCGCACGGTCGCTACTCACCATGCTTGGAGAGCATGCTGATACTGTCCCCCGTATTATAAGCGTGGATGCGCTGGTTGTGGAACATGAAAAAGGAGAAGTCGCAGACCGGCTAGGATGCATAAAAGCCTCTGAACAACATGAGGTAATTGTGTACGAAGACCGAGGTGAAAACCTAAACTTCTTAAGAGTACGCAATTCGAGTATTCCATCCGACCGCTGGGGACACCCTGTATCAACAGCAACCAGTGGATCTGAAAGACTGCAGGAAAAAAGGTCTGCGGACAGGGAAGCTCTCACAAAAGCCAAAAACCTAAATGCTGAAAAATCTGCTAAGATAAGCCAAATAAAGGCGTTTGTGAGGGCTTTTGCTGCAGCAACAAATTCTTTACTCGGAAAATCCCCAAAAACACCTGATGGTTCCCACATAGAAGCAGAAAACCGACCTTCTCCGAAAGCACCATCAGAGAACCCCCCCACAAGGGCAGATCTGGGTCAGGTAGATCGCCCACATCTCAGACCAATCACGAGCCCCCTGGACCACGCAATAAATGCATTCCTTGAGTTTCTTGCTATCACAAAAGCGACAATTGACGTTAACTCTTTAACTTGCAAATCTATCCTGCAGGCTTACGAGCAAGGAAACGTCAACTTACTAAAGGTGAAACTCGAGGATGCGGAGGCTGCTATATATGACAACGACAAATCTCAAGTTATCACAGGGAAAATGTCAGGATCGTATATGGCGGCCTATAGCGCCTCGGTCGGCTTCGTGACAGAGCATGAGGGGCGAAAAAACGGACCCCCAAAGTTTCTCACCCCTGAGAACGATCCAGCGGTTGTCGTCGCCTGATGTACAAGAATCATGCTCGATGATAAAATCCTTAAAATGGCCCAGTCCATATCAGGGAACCAAACATCCGGAGTTGGCTGGGTAAACTGGCCGGTACCGAGGACGAGAAAGAAATTCTTAAAAATCACGGGTATGGTGACGGAAATGGATCCCGCTTACTAACGATCCACGAGGCACAGGGTCTGACCTTTGACACAGTGGTAATCTTAAAAACAAAGAGTAAGATGAAACTGCACGAAAGTGTCCCTCACGCGGTGGTAGCAATATCACGACACACAAACAGCTGCATCTACTACGCCGATGATACCAATGATGCGATCGGACACTTCATCAAGCGAGCAATGGCGGTACCAGCGAAAACAATAGTCAACTATAATCTCAAGATGGCTATACGAAACAGAAACGCAGCGGTCGTTGAACAACTGGCAAATTGGTCGGAATGGGGAGCAGCTTCAAGTTCAAACTCATAATCCGTTGTGATTGTTAAACTGTAAGCAATTTATTTTGGTAACTATAAGTGTGTGATTAATTATTATAAGTAATATTATAACAAAGAATAAATAAAAAAATAATAATAATAATAAATAATAAAAAATAAATAAATAAAAATAAAAATAAATAAATAAATTATAAACACAAAAAAAAAAAAAAATAAATAAAAAAAAAAATAAGTAAATAAAAAAAGTAATACAGTTAAGATGTTAATTTAAGCATTATTTAAGCATTATTTTTAAATAATAGAATTGTAATGAAATAGTAATAATTAGTTAAGATATAATTTTAGTAGTATATATATATGTATTATTGTTTCCTCTGAGTAACTAGATTATAATAAATGTAAAAGATAGAAAAAGCTCAATAAAATTAATAAAGATAAAAAAAGGCACGGACAAAAGTCTGTGGTGAACGCGAAATGAAAAAAAAAAAAAAAAAAAAAAAACCTAACCTAACCTAACCTAACCTAACCTAACCCAGTTCCACTTGAGCCGCAAGCCCGAGCGCCACGAAATTGAGTCGCTCCGCGTTCGAAAAATCTGTTCACTGGTATTTTTCTACCAAATAGTGCTGTGTGATACTTTATTAGACGCGTGTTGGTGCACGGATTGCAGTGTTGAAAAAATTTTTCAAATTGGATCATTTTTGGAGGAGTTACAGTGAAAAAACCGAAATCTCACCAACATCTGGATCTTCGGACTGAAACGCTGCTCGATTTCCAGCGACGACCCCCAAATTTTCAATTGCTCATTTATGACTTGACTTGGGTCAGACGCAAATGGGAGGCCTTAGCGAGAGCCTCCATAGCTTACTGCTAAAGGCACCCAAGGCACAACTCACCAGCACAAGTCCTATCTGGGAGCACAGGTAAATCTGGGAAGGATGAACCTGGCAACAAACGAGTTGATGATGGAAGCTGAAAAACGCAAGATAGCGTTTGCGTTGCTTCAGGAGCCATATGTTGGTGCTACTCGTCGGGTAAAGGGGTACGGGGGGGTGAGGATCTTCCAAAACCACAGCCAGAATGAGGGTCCTGTCAAGGCAGCTATTGCTGTCTTCGATGCTGACCTTGATGTTATATAGTACCCGAATTACACGACCAACAATATAGTAGTAGTAAAATTAAGGACTGTGGCTTGGGAGATCGTCATAATCTCGTACTACTTTGAACCCCACCCGACACCAATAGAGCCATACCTGGAGCAGCTCAGAGCTATCATCAGCAACCTCGGTGCGCCGCAAGTGCTGATTGGTGGAGACGCAAACGCTAAAAGTACGTGGTGGGGTAGCTGCGAGGTGGACAGCCGAGGCGAAGAGATGGCTGGAGCCCTAGAAGAGATGGGCCTCCAGGTACTCAATGAGGGAGACCTGCCTACTTTCGAAGTAGTTAGGGGAGGCAGACGCTACACTAGCAATGTAGATGTGACAGCCTGTGCAACGGAGATGCTCAATATGGTAGAGGACTGGAAAATTGACGACGCCATGGTGAGTTCAGACCATAACGCCATACTTTTTCAGATTAACCTAGAAAAATCAAAGGGGATGTTCATTAAAAGAACAACCAGATTATTTAACACAAAGAAGGCAAACTAGGATCAATTTCGTAAGAAAATGACCGAGTTAACAGAAGTCAATAATATAACAGTAAACTCGATTAATGAACTAACATGCAAAGTAAAATTAGAACAACAAACAGCTAAATTTACGGAAATTATAAAATAAATCTGTCTCCAAATCTTACCTAAGAAAAAACAAGCTGGAAAACTGAACTTACCATGGTGGACTGAAGAGCTCGAGAACCTTAAAAGAAGAGTACTTACCATGAAGAGGAGAATCCGCTGCGCTGCACCGAGGAGAAGGCAGAAGGTCGTCGACGAGTACCTGAAAGCAAAGCAAGAGTATGAGGAAAAGGCCGTAAAAGATGCAGTTGAGAGCTGGAAAGGGTTCTGTGGGAAACAGGACAGGGAGGGGATGTGGGAGGGGATTTATAGGGTCATGAAATGTACGGAAAAAAGGCAGGAAGACTTACCTTTAAAACTAAATGGAAGAATCGTGAGCCCGATAGAGTCAACAAAATTGCTAGCAGAGGTCTTCTACCCAGAGGACAAGGAGGGCGAAGACAACGAGGAACATCGACGGCTAAGAGATCTTGCTGACAAAGTAAACACGTTGGAGCATAATGACTATGATCCACCGTTTACCATTATAGAGCTAAAGGCTGCCGTCGACAGCTTCAACCCAAAGAAAGCTCCTGGTTCGGACGGACTTACGGCCGATATCTGCAAACAAGCAATAGACTCCAATCCTGAACTTTTCCTAGCGCTGGCTAACAAATGCCTTGAGTTAGGCTCCTTCCCGAAGATCTGGAAGGAAGCAACTGTGATAGTGTTAAGAAAACCAGCAAAAGATGACTACACAGTTGCCAAAGCCTATAGGCCAATTGGGCTGTTGCCGGTGATGGGAAAAGTCCTAGAGAAGATGGTCGTCGCACGACTTAAGTGGCACCTCGTACCGAGCATTAGCCAAAGTCAATATGGATTCATGCCCCAAAGAAGCACGGAAGACGCCCTCTATGATCTTACCAACTACATTAGGGATAAAATCAGGAAGAAGAAGATTGTGGTGCTGATATCTCTGGACATAGAGGGGGCCTTTGATAGTGCTTGGTGGCCCGCGATAAGAGTCCGATTGGCGGAGGCTAAATGTCCGATTAACATCAGACGAGTGATAGACTCCTATCTTGAGGACAGGGGGGTGAAAGTGAGGTACGCAGGAGAAGAGGTGTACAGAAGAACAACGAAGGGCTGCATCCAGGGATCCATCGGTGGCCCAATACTTTGGAACCTCCTTCTCAACCCCCTGCTAACCGAACTGCAACATCGAGGAGAATACTGCCAAGCGTTCGCAGACGACGTTGCCCTGGTGTTTGATGGAGATTCCGCGATGGAGATCCAAGGACGTGCGAACACCGCTCTGGAGTGGGTTCGGGAATGGGGTGTCAGAAATAAGCTGAAATTTGCTCCGCATAAAACTTGTGCTATGCTGCTAACAAACAGGCTAAAGTATGACACCCCACACTTGACCATGGGCGGGATTGAGATCTGCATGTCTAAGGAAATCAAGATCCTGGGGCTCGTGATTGATGAGAAGTTAACGTTCAATAGCCACGTTGCTAATACTTGCAAAAAGGCATTGAACGTCTATAAGCAACTATCACGAGCAGCCAGAATCAGCTGGGGCCTCCATCCGGAAATCATCCGAACAATATACACTGCCTGCGTTGAGCCAATAGTGCTATACGCAGCTAGTGTGTGGTCTCCTGCTGTAAACTATAAACTATGCGTGCAGAGGCAGCTGAACGTAGTCCAGAGAGGCTTCGCTCAGCGCCTCTGCAAAGCCTATAGAACTGTCTCTCTGAACGCCGCACTCGCTTTGACCGGCTTGCTTCCTCTTGACCTCCGTGTTAAGGAGGCAGCCGCTCTATATGAGGTAAAGAAGAGGAAGTCCCGGCCAGCGTGTCTTGCGGACAGAGAGATAGAGCAGATGACACCATACCGCAGCACACCACATCCAGCAGATAGAGCGGGGCTGCACTTCCTTAACCTGGACACTGAAGAAGAATTCGACAAAAACAAACAAGCAGTTAGAATATTCACAGATGGTAGTAAGATCGACGGGGGAGTAGGTGCGGCTATTTCCATATGGAATGAAACCGTAGAAACCGGAACCCGAAAATTCAAGCTACCATCTTACTGCACAGTGTACCAGGCGGAAATGCTAGCTATACGCGAAGCAACCCGAATGATTCTGGAAACCTCCGAGAACAGCTGCGGAATCTACAGCGATTCCAGATCGTCACTGGAGACGATAACGAATATTTTCGCTACTCATCCTCTAGCTGTCGAAATCCGTAGAAATCTTAAGGAGTGCAGATCCCAGAACAAACGGGTAGATTTGTACTGGATAAAGGCTCATGCTGCATTTGTAGGAAATGAACGAGCGGACGCTCTGGCAAAGGAGGCTGCCACGTCTGATATTTTATAGTAAGCTTTTTTGCAAAGTATATTTTTGACAATCCGTTTGAATTTATTTATAGATAATTTTTGCAACTCACTTGGAATTTTGTTGTAGAAGCGTATACATTGCCCTTTAAAAGATACATTAATCTTTCGTAGCCTAGTAGTAGGCAAAGCCAGTTTGTTCTTATTTCTAGTATTTAAATTATGTATATCGCTATTTTTAATGAACTTATTGATATTTTTATGAGTGTACATCAAATTTGCATAAATATATTGACATGTGCTTAGAACTAGGTCACTTCCCGAAAACCTGGAAGGAGGCCACTGTTGTAGTTCTAAGGAAACCTGGAAAGGAGAACTACACACAGGCGAAATCCTACAGGCCAATAGGGTTGTTGCCGGTATTGGGAAAAATCCTGGAGAAGCTTGTTGTTGGAAGAATGAAGTGGTATCTTATCCCCCGGATGAGCAGGCAGCAATACGGGTTTATGCCCCAGAGAAGCACGGAAGACTCTCTCTATGTCCTGTTGCAACACATACGTGAAAAACTAGATCGGAAAAAGCTCGTAACAATGATCTCACTGGACATAGAGGGAGCCTTTGATAGTGCTTGGTGGCCTAAAATAAGGACCCGCTTGGCCGAAGAGAAGTGCCTGATCAACATTAGAAGGATCCTGGACTCATACCTTGACGAAAGAAAGGTTAAAATCAGGTACTTGGGAGTGGAGTTCACCAGGGTTACTTCAAAAGGTTGTGTACAGGGGTCAATAGGGGGACCAATTCTCTGGAATCTCATATTGGATCCCCTGCTGAAGGGCCTAGAGATACGGGGTGACTATTGTCAGGCCTTTGCCGATGATGTTGTTTTGGTGTTCGACGGTGACTCGGCGATGGAGGTTCAGCGAAGTGCTAATGCCGCTCTCGCCTATGTTCAGGAGTGGGGTGTCAGAAATAAGTTAACCTTCGCTCCGCATAAAACAAACGCGATGCTTATAACGCGAAAACATAAATATGACACCCCGCACCTGAGCATGGGGGGGATCGACATTAGCATGTCGAAAGAGATCAAGATCTTGGGGCTCACCATCGACAACAAGCTAACATTTAAAAGTCACGCCGCAAATGTTAGCAAAAAGGCATTAAATTTGTATAAGCAGTTGTCGAGAGCCGCCAGGATCAGCTGGGGTCTCCATCCCGAAATCATCCGAACCATCTACACCGCTGTTGTTGAACCGACGATCTTGTATGCTTCAAGCGCCTGGGCACAAGCGACCAGGAAACTGTGCGTCCGGAAACAGCTTAACGCTGTTCAGAGAGGTTTTGCGCAAAAACTCACAAGAGCGTACCGCACGGTTTCCCTAAACGCCGCATTGGTCCTAGCTGCCGTTAGACCTAAGAATACAGGAGGCAGCTGCCCTGTATCTAGCGAAACGAGGGGTGTCCCAGCTGGAATTAATGGATAGAGAAGTGGAGAGGATGGAGACTTTTGAAGGATTGCCTCACCCGGCAGAACATATGCGCTTAGAATTCATAAGCCTAGTACCGTGAGGATGTTGACAGTCACAACAATCAAGCAGTACGGATTTACACTGACGGAAGCAAAATTGAAGGCAAAGTAGGTGCGGCATTGTCCTTCTGGAACAATGACGCTGAGACCAAAACCATCAAGCTCAAACTGTCGCCATACTGCACGGTCTATCAGGCGGAAATCCTGGCCATATGGAAAGCCTCGTTAGAAATCCTGAAGAGTCCGGAACAAAGCTTTGGAATTTATAGTGACTCAAAATCCGCGCTGGAGTCAATTACAAACCCAAACTCCATCCATCCACTGGCTGTAGACCTGCGAAGAAACCTGAGGGAAATAAAAAACCGAAACAAAACAGTTGAACAGTTTTGGATAAAAGCCCATGCTGGATTGGAGGGAAATGAAAGAGCAGACCAACTAGCCAAGAATCATCACGAGCCTATAACAGTCCACTGCTGGACATAGGCCTCCCCTAATGAGCGCCATAGATGGCATCATTATTTGGGGGTTATTGCCCATAATCCCCACGCTGGGCATGCGGGTTGGGGATCGCAGTTCGGTGTAGTTGTTCTGCAGAAGGCGCTGCTGCCCGCCCCCCGGTGTGTTTCCCTTAGTCGCCTCGTACGACACCCACGGGAAGAGTTGGGGTGGTGAAATTCTATGCCGGCACCACACGGCTCCCGGCACCACACGGCTCGAAGCCAAGAATGCTGCCCTCCAATCAAAGAAGAAACCGGACTATGATGCGTGTCCGGTTTCATCTATCAAAAGACAGATCCGTACGGAGTCTCTTGATAGATGGAACCGGATATACAGGTTAGAAACCACGGCTTCTGTTACAAAAATATTTTTCCCGGACGCAATTGAGGCATACAGGATCGTCAGACAATATGAAGTAACAAGCACGATGACACAGGTGCTGACGGGGCATGGGGGGTTCTCTGAATACCTGGCTCGTTTCAGATGTAAAGAGAACCCGTCATGCATCTGTGAACCCGGAAAACATGAGTCGGTACGGTACCGCATCTACTCTTCGAATGTCCCGTCTATGCTAAAGAGAGATATGAGGCAGAAAACATTATGGATTGCATAATTAATGAACAAAATGCCAAACACATTATGAGTGACAAACTAAAAAGACCACAGTTTATGAACTTTTGTACTAAAATAGCCCAGAAAGTAATAAAAAGAAATAGTTAGATAACTTATGAATTAACACATATTATTGAATATGTGTAAAATGCATAGCATAAAATTGTAAAATAGAATAGTATGTATAAAAGTAAAATAAAGCATTAGGTTTAAGTTAAATGTAATATTTATAAGTAAAAATGTATGATGTAAAATAAAGAAAAACCCTATAAACCTGTAGAAATAATGTACAAATCAAATGTAAAATGTATGCACTGTAAACCTTAAATTGTAATAGTTTTAAGAGATTTTGTATAAATAAAGATGATAGAAAAGGTCTCTGATCAAGTCAGAGGACAACATGTAGGCTAGCTCGCGGGCCGGGACATCGCTCCCGGACAGGAACAAAAAAAAAAATAAAAAACCTAACCTAACCTAAATTAACAAAAATATACAAAAAATTAAATTATTCATTTAATTTTTTGTATAAATTTAATAATTGGACATTATATATGCGCTCACGTTACCTACTGTTTGTTCTTGTGTGGACTGAAGTAATCCTTTAATGGGTATTACAATTTGACTTTGACAGTTGAGGGAGCTCAAAACTGACGGAATCTTAGCTTCATGATTTAAGCCACACAGTCACTCACAGCCAGCCTTTAAAGATCTTATTTTTTGCTAAAAAATTTTTTTTTCTTTTTTTTTTTTTTTTTAAAAACCTAGTTAAAATAAAAAATAAACTCATTGCCCTATCGAATAAGTCAAGTCAAATGGAAAATTGGAAACATCAAGGAAACATCGAAACATCATTACTAATATTATTATTTCGAATTCTATAGATCATCCTTTAAATGCCTACATTGCACTAAATATGCACTGTCGTTTTTGTATATACCACAAAACATACAGTTTTTGCGGTATAAACAAAAACAAGTGCAGTCCACCCCACCAGGCTCAATGTGAGCCTGGTGGGGTGGATTAGTATTGGGCAGGACATTACTGCGCTCGTAGGAAGGTACTTTTGGAACTCTTACGGCCGCTCGCGCTGCACTGCGACGAAGGAACGAAGGAATGCGTGACCGCCGCCGCCGCCGGCCCCGCATCATCGTTCGCTTGGGTTCGTGGCTTAGGCCCCCAGTGGTCGACGCACCTGTGGTTGACGCCCCCGATTCTATTAATTGTATTATTATTATTATTTGCACTTTTGCACTTAGTACAGTAAATGCCAAAAGTGTATCTTACATACCGTTTTAGAGATTTTTTTTTAGATAGTTTTAAGTAATTGTACTTTACCAATAAAATACTTCTGTCTTTAATCCTACTAATGTTATAACTGCAAAAGTTTGAAAGTAGGGATAGATGTAGAGATGAAAGATGAGATGAATGTTTGTTACTCTTTCACGTAAAAACTACTGAATGGATTTTTGCGATTGGTCTGTTGCGTGACGTTGGTAAACGGCCTGACGGTTACTTGTCCTTTAGACATTTAGATATTTTATTTATTGAAGATTAACAACGTACTGGCCTCTAAAACAGAATTTGAACAGAAGGCTACGTTCCAAACATCCTGACATGCGGCGCACGCAGCAATCAAATTTTCGTTGACAGATTTAGCAGAAGAATATGGTTTTGGTTTTCTTCTTTTTAAGAATCTCTCTCTTTAATCATACTTACATAACTATAAGTTGCACATACACATATTTACGTCAAAAATGTGTAGCTATTGCAGGTTTTCAAATATTATATATAATATTATATCGCTCACTCCGATGTGCCGTGTGTTCTATCAGACATCAAGTGGTCTAGAACTCTCAATACCTTATTTGAAAAAATCTTGAAGACATCAAGTGGTCTAGAACTCTCAATACCTTTTTTGAAAAATCTTGAAGACTGGAAGAACTCATTTCGTTCGCTCTGTTCGTGGTTCGTTCAATATAATGTTCATTAATGGTGATCTAGAATCCCAATAAATGAATAGTAGGTTATTGGGAGTGCTACATCACAACTTCCCTCCAAAACCCTCCAATAACACCCAGTATGTATATAAAACGGGATGAATGATTAAACGGGTATTATTTTCCGTAAAACGCTCACACAATGAAGTTCGTTAAACAGCCGATATCACTAAATCTTGAAAACATTAATTTTGAATCTAAGAAGCAAAGTTTCCGCCATAGTGGACTATTACCAAATACAATACGCTGTTTAATATGTGGACCATCAAACTGTGGCAAAACAAACTTAATGATGGGTTTATTACTACATGAAAACGGTTTACAATTCCAAAACGTCTATGTGTACTCAAAAACCTTATATCAACCAAAATATCTGTATCTGGAAGAAATTTTTAAATTAGTTCCATCAGTAACGTTTTCAAAGTATTGTGAAAACGAAGATGTTATTGCTCCTCATGCAGCGAAAAAAAACTCTGTTATAATATTTGATGATGTTGCGTGTGGCGATCAAAACAATATTCGAGATTACTTTGCTATGGGACGACATAAATTAATTGACTGTTTTTATTTAAATCAAACTTATAGTAAAGTACCTAAGCAACTTATAAGAGATAACGCAAATTTGATCGTACTTTTCAAACAAGACGAAGTCAATATGAAACATGTTTACGATGAACACGTCAATACAGACATGACGTGGCAAGAATTTAGAAATATGTGTGCAAATGTTTGGGAAGAGCCATACACTTATTTAGTTATTAATAAAGACTGTGAGAAAAACAAAGGTTGCTATCGCAAAAACTTTGATAATTATATATTGTTTAATGCCTAAACTACCTCTATACTCTAATCTACCTACTCACGTTTAAATGTTTTCTCGTGACTCATACCTTGTTGAATTGTAACGTGAATCGGTTGTGTTAATAATTTAAAATGGCACATCCTAAGCATGGCTATTATTCCACCGAAAGTAAACGTTTGGAAAGCTTTAAGTCTTGGCCCATGGGACTAACCCAACAACCAGAAGATATGGCTGAAGCTGGATTTTTTTACACAGGAATGAGTGACAGAGTTATATGTTATTATTGCGATGGAAAGTTTAAGGACTGGACACCTATAGACCAGCCATGGATTATTCACGCACGTTATTGTAAATCGTGTCCATATGTTTTGATAATGAAAAGCAGAGAATTCGTCCAAAAAGTTCAGAATTGGCCATGTGAATGTAAAATTTGTGAATCCGATTTTAAAAGCAAAGAAAAGGAACCATTAGCTGACGACTCAAAACTCCAATTGTCTTCAACTGAATTAATGTGCAAGATATGTTATGAAAATACGGTAAACTCGTGTTTTATTCCATGTGGCCACGCTGTTGCATGTGTAAAGTGTGCACTTTCCATAAATAAAAACTGTCCGGTTTGCCGTAAAGTTTGCGACAACATAATACGACTTTATTTTTAAGTATGTTTGAGGTATAAATATAAGAGCAAACATTGGTAACTATTACTTGAGTAGCATCCTTTGGATACGCATACAACATTCTATTTTTAAAATAACACAATGGAAAAAAAAATTAAACAACAAATTGTGAATGCTGCTGAATCAGTTAAGAAAAAGGTACGAAAGATGCGTGATATAGAGACCGCAAAAAGTGATATACTTGAATCTGTCTTTAGACCAATTACAAAACCTCTCAAAGAAATTGCTGAAAAATCTGAAAAAAAAGTTTATAACTTTGAAAACCAGTTTGAAACATCAAGTCCCTTGGATGCAGACAAAACGTTAAAAAAGAGAGTATCAAGTGTAGGTTTTAGTGAATTAAATCAATCAGTTGATTTGAAAAACTCCAGTGACGAAAGTTCAGAAGTTGATAGTGAAAACGATGAATCTTTTAGGACTATAGATTCTGATTTTGATTCACCGAAGGTTAACCGAAGCGAGCAAGTATCTTCATGGTCTATGTCAACAGAAGCCAATAATGATATTCCGTTTGGTGTGCGAAACGAACGTGGTAAACTCATGATGGGGTCAGCACGTGTTGTTGTTTATGACGGATCTATACAAGTTGGCACCAGAAAGTACAAAATTACACCTGGATTAAAAGAGCTTTTATTTAAAAAAGTTCCTGATCTGAAAGTCATAAGTTCAGAAGATTTGGATTATTATAAATTAATGTTGTTAGAAACGAATGTTCATCGACGAGACTATGATCCTCAAAAACAAATAAGAAGCAGTAAAGGTCGAAAATACTTGAACGTTGTAAAACCCCTGTTCAAATTACGTAAAATATCAGCCAGTACAGATAGTAGTCAACCTGATATACACGCAGGAAAAGGTTTACCCACATTGAAAAAATGGAAGAAAAATGTAGATTATGTTTATTGGGATGATCCTAATGAACTTATTGATCGATTAAAACTTTTAATTGCTTCTCGGGACGCTGGAAACACTGGATTAGATAATGAAATTTTATCAATAATTGAAGAACTACGTGAGAATGGTATAATTTCAAATAAATAAGATAATAAAACAAAAAACTTTCATTTCAATATCATCCCTACAACTAGTCAGTCTGTTTTTCATAATGGATAAATTTGGACATCATATAATTACGAAAAAAATAAGTGTATCAGATTTTAAAGATATATTTAATAAAACAATGATCAACGATAAAGAAGAAATAGATTTAAAATACAAAAGGTTGACTGGTATTGCAATACCTCTTAATGCACACGATGCTGTCAGTAAAGAGTATGTAGATAAACACTTTGCTAGTACGCAACATGTTCGTGATATGTGCAATACTATAAAAACAGAATTAATGAAAAATATTGATCAGTTGCTGGAAGGCTTTACAAAAACTAATTCTGTTAAAAAATGAGCAAACAAAATGTTGTTGATGAAATTCACAAAGCCGCGCGTAAAAATTTCATTCGAAGGTCTGTAATATTAAAGGGATTGGATGATCTATGGCAATCAGATCTTATTGACTTTCGAAATTTAATAAAATACAATAGAGGTTATAAATACATATTAGTGGTGATTGATTGTTTTTCTAAATTTGTATGGACCGTGGCAGTCAAGACAAAGAGTAAATCTGAAGTAGCGGATGCTTTTAATAATATTATAGTTACAAGTGATCGGAAACCTATTAACTTACAAACAGATATGGGAACAGAATTTTATAACACGGAACTAGAAAAACTTATCAAAATTAATAATATAAACCATTATTCTACATATTCATCAAAGAAAGCTTCGATTGTAGAAAGAGTAATAAAAACTCTTAAAAATAAGTTGTATAAGTATTTCAGTTTAAATGGTAGTTACAAATGGATCGGTAAACCTTTGGAAAATATTGTTAATGATTATAATAACACAATACATCGCACTACAAAATTTAAACCTGCCGATATTAACTATTCAAACGAACACATAGTGAAAAGAAATATAATGAAGTCACAAATAACGAAGAGAGTTCATTCAAAGAAAAACAAATTAGCAGCGGGAGATCTAGTGCGCATAAGTAAATATAAACAATGTTTTGAAAAAGGTTACACGCCGAATTGGTCTACTGAATTATTTTTGATAAAAAAAGTTAATTTAACGAACCCTTTGACGTATCATATTGAAGACTTGCATAAATGTCCAATATTAGGTACATTTTATGAACAAGAACTTCAAAAAACTAAATGTTCTAATGTTTATTTAATAGAGCGTGTTTTAAGAAAAAAAGGTAATAAGCTCTTTGTTAAATGGTTAGGTCTTCCAAATAGTGAAAGTAGTTGGATTAAAAAAAGTGATATTTTATAATATTATATAAAATATAATTGAAAGTACTTTCAAATCATTAGTATCATAGCAATGCGCGGAGGAGGACTTGTCAACAATCTGATAAATAATTTACCGTTCGAACTTCATTTACCTGGATATAATTATTGTGGACCTGGTACTCGATTAAGAGAACGTTTACTAAGAGGTGACCAAGGAGTGAACGAATTGGATAACGCTTGTAAACAGCACGACATTGCATATACACAATCAGATAATTTGAAAGATCGACATAGAGCAGACATAGAACTAATAAAAATGGCTAAACAACGAATGAAGTCAAAAACTGCTGGAAAAGGAGAAAAATTAGCATCGTGGGTTGTAAGCAAAATCATGAAATCTAAGGTGAAGCATGGAGCAGGGACAAAAAAACCGTTTCGTTCGGTTGTTTCTACGATACGGAAACATTTGAAGAAGCTCAAACCATCTGATAATAACAAAGCTATAGAAATTGCTTACACAGCAGCAAAAAAAATTATTAAGCATAAAAAAGGAGTTACCCTTCCACGTGTCATACATCTACCAAAGACCGGTGGTATACTCCCATTAATACCAATTTTTGCGGGGCTTTCAGCTCTCGGTGCATTATCTGGAGGAGCTGCTGGCATTGCCAAAGCTGTAAATGACCATAAAACAGCACAGAGAAACTTTGAAGAAGCAAAAAGGCATAATAAAATGATGGAATCTATAGCTTTAGGAAAAGGTCTTTATATCAAACCCTACAAAAAAGGCAACGGTCTCTTTGTTAAAAGTTCAAAAAACTAAAGAAAAGGTTACCTAATCGTGCTCTTACAAATATTGAGTTATTAGAATATGCTAATGAGTACATTCCATTTTTTAGAGGTGTCTTTATGAGAGATGAATTACCACGAAAACCAAAAGCCATAGAGTGTGGTATTGTAAACTTAGACAACTCTACGAACGAGGGTACGCATTGGGTAGCCTATGTAAAATACTTGGATTATTGCCAGTATTATGATAGCTTTGGTGATTTAAAGCCTCCAAAAGAAATTGTCAAGTATTTAACAAAGAAAATATCATATAATTACTGTAGTTATCAAAATTTTAACACATCGAATTGTGGTCACCTTTGCTTAAAATTTCTTCATGAATTTTGGGATTCATGTAAAATTATTGGAACGAATAAAAAATATATAAATTAAAGAAATAGTTTTCTTTTAGCCATTAGTAAAATGTCTTTCACGCTGTCTATAACTGGTCATACATCGACATTATCATCAAATTTTTATCCTGCTTTACAATTCGATGGGGAATACGAATGCGCATTGCTGCATATTTCAACGTTTAATTCAATTCCTAATATTGAAAACACGAACAATAAATTTTACTATGGCAACAATGAAGTCTTGGAAATTCCTGAGGGTGCGTACGAACTACAAGACATTTCTGGTTATATAAGGCAGAATTTAAAAATGAAAGGAATAGATTTTAATTTGTATTGTAACAATAATACATTAACTACATCTATTTACTGTAGTAAAGAAGTTCACTTTGAAAAAGCCAACTCTCTAGGAAAATTATTGGGGTTTGACAACCAAACCCTGAAAGCAAATATATTACACGAGTCACAGCTGCCAGTCAACATTTTATCAACGACTGTGATGAGAATCGAATGTGATATTGTGAGTGGTTCTTACATTGACGGAAAATCCAGCCATATTATTCACGAGTTTGCGCCCAACGTCCCTCCAGGATATCGCATTATCGAAATACCAAAAAATATTATATACTTTCCTGTTAATCAAAACTTTTTAAGTACTATCAATATCAGACTATTAGACAACCACAATAAACTAATTAACTTGCGAGGAGAAGAAGTACAATTGTATTTACACATTAAGAAAAAATGATTGACTTTAATAAATATACTGATACAAGAACAAAACACATCAGTGACAATCCAACAATCCGTCGAAGAGCACCAAAAAGAAGAAATAAAAAAATAACAGAAGAAAATAAAAGATTTTTGAAATTAATCGGTCTGCTAAAATGAGTATATTGGACATCTCAAGTACACCAGTATTCGATTGTACCATTGATGGTATTGAATATCATTCATATAAACCATTTGTAACAAGTTTTAACAAGAACGATGAAATACGAATACCTATCAACCAGCAAGACCTTTACATATTACCGTCTGCTAGTACCTTGTATTTAGAAGGTACTGTGAACATTATAAAAAACAACGAAACAAAACAAAAAGTTACTAGTATCGAGTTGACTAACAATCCGTGGCTATATCTATTCCAAGATATTCGGTACGAACTCAATGGAATTGAAATAGACAGAATTAAACATGCTGGAATTACAACCACTATGAAAGGAATTTTATCATTTAATGAAAACCATGCTAAGGTATCCAAAGCTTGGGGTTGGGATATTAATGGCACCAAAGCCAGTCAAACATTTTGTGCTTCAATTCCCCTTTCTAATATATTAGGTTTTGCAGAAGATTATAAAAAAATTATCATGAATTGTAAACATGAATTGATTTTGTTACGCAGTAATACTGATTTAAACTCACTTATAATTCCTAATGGTCAGATTCTCGAAGATATTGTAATAACTAAACTATTTTGGCGTGTACCACACGTTAGAGTATCTGATAAAGAAAAAGTTAACTTGCTTAAGTTATTAGAAAAAGATCGTCCTTTACAAGCAGCATTCAGAAATTGGGACCTTTATGAGTACCCACTATTACCAAAAACCACCAAGCATACTTGGTCTATCAAAACGTCGTCTCAAATCGAAAAACCTAGATACGTCGTAATTGGTTTTCAAACCAAGAGGAAAAATTCAGCACAAGTAGATATGTCACGTTTTGATCATTGCAATTTAAGAGATTTAAAAGTGTACCTAAACTCAGCATATTTTCCTTATGAAAGCATGAACGCAAATTTCCTGGATTCCAAATATGCATTGATATACGAACAGTATGTCAATTTCCAACAATCTTACTATGGATGTAGAAACGAACCATTGCTAAGCGCTGATGAATTTAAAGAAATAGCGCCATTGTTTGTAATAGACTGCTCGAGACAGAGCGACAACATAAAGACTGGTCCAGTAGTTAGTGTTCGAGTGGAGCTAGAGTGTAATTCAGAGATACCGGACTACACATCTGCTTATTGTCTCATTCTAAACGATTGCATAATTCGTCGTATCCTACGAAAACGGTCACAGTTGCAAAACACCAACTTTACAGGAGACGGTTTTTTCTGATTATTTCGCAAAGTTTCTATTGAACGAGTGTGATTTTTTTTGCTAAAACGTTTTATCATATTTTCTGCTAAATTATCATAAAGGTTTCATAAATAAAAAAAACCTTTTTCCCTAGTTTTTGTCCCTTAGCACCTTGTTCCACGTGCAAGTTTCAAATCGACGTTATACTCAGCGCCATTGTGACCGTTTTCCACGCAGATTTCGCTTCACGTCCTCAACTAGGGGGGTAACAAACGTCTATGTAAACTTATTCGACGGGATTATGATGGACAATTACACATTTTACGAAGGTCATAGTTTATTGTCCTTCATAATTTGGTTTTGTACCTTGATAATTTGCATCAGAAATTAAATGTATTTAGTTTGTCTAGCACTTAATCGACGACCTATATGGTGCAGCTGCTGGCGAAGGCCTGACTTCGTCGCTGGAGGTTGTGGGTTCGATTCTCGCCTTGGGAAAAATGTTTATACATTTATTGCCGCTGATTTGTCACAGCTGGTTGGTAGGTATAGCTAAAATGCAACAAATCATTCGAAAGCCACAACCGAGTTCGTGTAAAACTGTGCAATTGCTGACATACTAAACAAAATGTGTTTTCGTAAACTATGTAAAACTCGTCTTAGGGTTTCTTAAGGCATGATTTTATGTAATGATTGGAACGAATATTTTAGTTATTATGGTAGGTACTCATATAAAAAAGGTAATTTTATAATAAATAATGGAGTTTTCTGACCACAACGCCCAGCCTAAGCCGATGAAGCTAGAAAGCTGAAATTTGGTGGGCTGGACCTTTAACTACACAAATACCGGCTAATTAGGGTTTTTTTTCTTATTCCACCCCTAAAGAGGTAAAAGGGGGTTTTGAGGTTTTTGGTGTTTTTTGTAACTCTGCAACCGGTGGTTCGATTGGTTAGATACTTACATTGAATAAATACTAAACTCACAAAAATAATGATCACTTGTTTCAGGATTTTTTCAAATATTCCTGAAAATTTAGTGAAACAGGTAATTAAAGTTTGAGATTTATAATATAATTTCATTCTATATTGAAATATCTATAACTTTATAATGAAAGGTGCTATTAGCTTCAAATTTCATTATGTAATGATAGAACAGTAGGTAAATTAAAAAGGCAATATTATGTGATTTATTTTAAGGGGGTATACAACCTCAACTCTGTGCGAAAAGGCTAGACATATGATTTTGCGTTCATAAGAGCGGGACAGGGCATTGCAACGTAAGTCCAAAAATCACCAAAAATCAAGTTTTAGCTTATTATCTATTAATTAGGACATTATTTGAAAAATACGAAACATATAACATTTTTATTATACTTAATTCTATTACCACGCTTATTGTCAAGATCTGAACTTCTGTATTTATTGAGAAATTTAGGTTTTAGTAAAAATTTAGAGGTAACTTTGCGATTTTTTTCTATCGAGAAAATTTTATGGAATCGTGTTTTCGAAACATATGATCGATAGATTAAGTCCTGAACTTTACCATATATCAATTATTTCAAATTTAAATATTCTGTAGTTTAGACGATATGGACATCCGGCGGAGTTGAAAATTAGCAGTTTGAGGTAGTTATACACCCTTAAGGAAAATTGCTAAGAACAATTAACATGTGTACAAAACTATTCAAAATGTGTTTCAGGATTTTTGAAAATATTTCCGCAAACTGTAAATACGGTTATTGAAATATTGGATTTGTAATTTTTGGTAACGTATTTAAATGACTGTTACTATTTAACGTGCGCTGGTAATGCCCTCAAATTTTATTTTTGTATTGAATATACAATAAATGGTTAAACATGTTTTAATGTCTATTTTCATATCTCTAAATTAGGGTAGAAAAAAGTCAAACTTCCCGATATTTAGTTTCAATCCGATTGGTCTTGCATAAAATCTCAATTCACTAAATTAATTAAATAATAACAATGAATGAATGTTTGAAGATTTATTAAAACTTCTCTCAAAATGGGCTAAGGTAGAATGTTTGAAACATATCGTATGACAACCCTGCTTCAAATTCACTAAATAAAAAAATATACTGGAAACTTTTTAAAAAAAGAATACTTTATTAACGGACATAAAAATGATATCATAAGCATCTTTCCGATTTTGGTGAAATTCCGATTTTTTCTTATAATAGGGAATTAGCTGATTTCGTGAAAGAGTTTTACCCTAAACACGTCCACGCCAATGAAATTACAAGCGAGTCAGCTAGTTGCTATTACATTATACGCAGCATTCATTACATGATTATTGTCATAATAGATTGATATCAGAGCCAAGGCATGGCGTATTCATCAATAAATTTTTTGTCTGTTAATTTTCTAACCTATTTAGTATTTAAAAGCTATAGTCTATTAAAAAAACAACAAGTAATGGAGTTAAAATTTGCAGATGTTTGTAGAGTGTTCTGGTTGATTTTTATGTATGTACCTATAGTAAAAAAACATTATATCTATAAGGTCTATTGTGTTAAGTCATCTGATACCCAAAACACAAGTTTTAGTCGATTGTTCAGCATTTTATTTATTCATCCTATCAATCTCGTTACCGTATCCAGATTAGAGAACTCGTCAATGAGCCTTTCTGAAGCCAACTACTATGTGGTTGCTCACGTTAAAATATT
>CAWVOY010000088.1:0-22372 GCA_963931895.1 Eupithecia pulchellata | reverse complement strand
CCGCCCCGCGGAGGCGAGGGCCGCGGGGGGCGGGCGGACGAGGCCGCGCCACTCGGCAGATCAGCGCCGCGCGCCTTGCTGCACGTACGGTCGGTCGGTCGGTGCCGCGCGACGCGCGATGTCCCTGTGCGCGGCGTGCCTCGCTCCTGTCCGTGCGTGACCCGGCTGGTGTAGTGCGGTGCTCCCTCGCCTGCCTAGTGCTGTGTGTGCTGTGCTGTACTGTGACAAACTGACAACCCACTGTGTTTCCCGCAGCATTCACTAATAAATACTTATATACAAAGTGTTCATAGTTCAAACAAAACGATTTAAGGATTACTCCTTGGATTTTCGGAGACATCCTCTGCACACCAACTCGTACTTAGGTGAGTCGGCACGCGGCGCACCCATCCATACTTTCTTACATGCCAAGCAAATTTAATATTATGGTACCTACGGTACCTACTTACAAACTACCATAATACCACAGTGTACATATAGATATGTGTACTGTGATAATACATAGGTAATTAACCTTCCTACTAAGGTACTTACGTATACATACATACAGTAGGTCTAGATTAAGTAATGTTGTATAGGTACTATCGACAAAAGATCTGCCTAGACACCACAAGGATGATTTTTCTGTGAAGTGACCGATTGCCACCCCCGGCTTTCTAACTTTCTTTTGTTTTTAAAGACCAATAGGAGCTTCGTATTTCGTGGGTCTGCGGCTCTATTGTCTTACTCAACTGGTAATCGTAATCGGCTTCGGTTTGGCATTCCAAACCTAGCCTGGACTTCGATTGTCACTTTCGATCGTCACAAACTATATGAAGATTAGTATTATGACAATATGAAAATTTTACTTGATGCCTACTCTATTGTATTAGGTCTACCTGTAATAGTGGTAATGTTTTAATTACATACAAATACGAAACTAATCCAACTGACTGTTGCAACTCAGGGCTGTAACTTTTGTAAAATTGTTAAAGTCATAAAAATAATGGGGCGAACAAACTAAACAGATGTTTACCTAGTGATGGCGAGAAGTCTTCTATTGTTTGAAATAATTATACAAAAAATTCTGTTGAGCAGATGTTGACTGTGCAGACTCCGTATTGGTCAAACTAGACAACAAAAAAAAACAGGCGTGACCTGTTACTCAAAACAAACGCAAAGCAAAATATTTTCAAACTGGACAGGCATATCTTTTGCCGATAGTACATGCAAACACTATAGACTGCCTTTACTTATAGGTACTAGTATTTAATTCTCTAAGAAAGTTATCAATCAATTTGAAAAGGTACCTACCAACTAGATTAGGTAGGTAGGTACAGGTACTTATCTACGTCTGCCCATATAAGTTTTAGTTTTTCTACATAAGCCTTAGTTAGGTGGATTAGTGGATAGAACGAATGTTACGGCTCCGGCGACGGATGAACCTCCCAGACCTACCTACTAACACAGTGTATATGTGTACTGTGCTACTAACGTAGGACCAAATGATTTGTACCTAATTTGAGCAAAGATTTAAACGACGATTTAAATCTTTGAATTTGAGGATATTTTCACCATGGTTTGCTATTATTTGTATTATAGGTAGGTACCTATTTAGGTATGTAGGTAGGTACATGCACGACTGTGAAAATTCCTTTTATGTTGAAAGATGAGTGAATGAAAGAATAAAACGAATGAAGTACCTATTCCTATGGGGACTTTGTTACCGCGCTAACGTTTACGAGTAACAAACATTATTCTATTCGAATTTTCCATGAAAAACTATTCAATAGAATAAAAATTATAGTTAGCATAGTAACATCATTCTGAGTGCTTAGTCCGACTTGTGCGCAATTCCTTACGAATGCTCCTTGCAGCCCTCCCGCGGAATCGAGAAGACCTACATCTCGCCGCCGTATCTAGGGCATCGAGAACCGGTCATATTTTAGGAACCGGTTCTTTCGATTCCTGTTTCAACGCAGATCCGGGTACCCGGTTTTTTCGGTTCTTTCGGTTCTTTTCTTAATTTACTAGAATTATATTTTTGTCTTACAATATCTATAGTGGGGTCCAAATCAAACAGGGAATTAATAATCATAGCTATTTTTATTTCTTTATTTTATCTTTTTAATCAGTTAGTCTTGCATCAATCACTTTTTACATATTTTTTTTTGTAAACTATATAGCCACAGCGAAGCAATTTAAACATCAGCTATTGCAATAAAACGAAAGAGAAACAAAATTATTGAGCTACACATAATTAACACAACAATAATAGAAACTTTTACTAATCAAATAAAATAAACATAAACAATAAAGTAGGTTCCCACTGAAAGAACTTATATTATTCACATAAAAAAAATTACACTTAAAATAGTAGTAAATCTTGATTTTTAACCTAATAAACTAATTTTTAACCTTGAATATATTTTGATGAACGCAAAAATATGAGGGCATCTAGGGTTTTGTCACCCAAAGCTGAGCGCAGTCGGTTACATATTATACCAGCAGATGAAAATATGCGTTCCGGCTCCACACCACTGGTAGGTGGGATGGTGATCAAATGGTAAGCCAGCGACAGATATCGGCCTCGTTGACCACCATTCTCGAAGAGTGCCATTTCTACCCTCACGGTAGTATATAAATCATCTGGCGTGGATGTTCTCGCAGTGGAAGCTTCTTTTAATTACCTGTTAAGTTCCTCTTCATTTGTCAAATATCCCGCTTCCTGCCTTGTTGACTATGTTTGCAAATATTCAATAAATAATTAAAGAATATAAAACTATACATCCATCTGCTTATTGTCTTAGTCTGTAACGACTTCTGGGTTATAACGGCAATATCAGTGGACCCTTCATAGTCGTTATACCCGAAATCCACTATACTTACATTAAACAACTTATAAAAAAGGCAAAGAATAAAATACCTTACTTCTTTCCCTACCTATGCCTATTTTTGCCATCTACAATGTAATAGGCAAAAAGTAGTGAACCAATGAATAATAATGATAGAAGACGCACTTACCTATAATAACAGTGTTAATCCAAACGAGCAACTATACACACACAAACTATATGAGCGGGGAATGTCTCCCCGCCCCCAACCCGTACCTCCTCCTTATTTTATGCAACACCTTGATGCGTAGTGACATCGAAGTTTCATTAACCTACAATAATCAATATTTTTAGGAGAATCGAAAGAACCGAAAACCCGGTTCTGAATATTTTGAGAACCGGTTCTTTTTGTAGCCCCAAGAACCGGGTATTCCCGGTTCTTTCGATTCCGGGAAAACCCGGTTCCGATGCCCTAGCCGTATCCTACGAATAGGGTCACAGTCGCCAGTGTGACTTTTTATTTTTATTGCATATTTGGAATCTCCATTATGATTTACATCATACCAGTTCAAAAAAAATGAAAAAATACTGAAAATAAAAATATTTTAAAATTTGGTCACAATTGCATTGATGGATTTAGCCCGACGAAAAAGTTAACAAACAGCTTTGTCACTTTCTTCCACGTTTAAAACGCAAAGATCACGGGTTTTTCCCGGCGAATATGGTTACATATGTACTCCAGAGTAACCATGTAGCGCGGGCGAACAGGCGCGCGGGCGCGGATTACCGCACTGTTTGTCGACTCCGAAGTACATTTTAATAGTAATGTATGGCTAGGCACATGAATTGCCATAAAAGCACGGAAAATGCAAAACTTATATGTAATGCGAGTAGGTACGTGTACATACATAATAATGTTCTAACAACCTACTAAGGTATAATTATTTCTTGTTCATTTTTCTTCTGTGTGAAAAAAATATTCATCGTTAAATCGATTAAAGCGTTAAAGCAACAAACAGACAGACAGGGTCTGACCTTCGTATCTACAGTATTAGTATATATTAGATATAATTCACATTCGCGAATGTGGATGCAAATAATCACTTCATTTGCGAAGTACCTAGGTATAGGTATTATTTTGTTAGGAATACCTATTCCATTGTGATATCTTAATAATATAAATAAATGAATATTTGTTTCAGGAAGTTTTAAAATAGGTACTCCTTAAAATGGACTGGAACGGGTTATACATGATGAGTTTTGTTTAAAAAAAAAAAAAAATAAAATAAAAATATTTTATTTCGGACAACCAAGATCCATAATTTGTTAGTAAAAAAATAACACAGAAACTACTTAAGACTAATGTTAGTAACAATGACACACAAAACACAACGGAAACATCACACTACACCTATTACCCTATGTACAAAACATAACCACATAGGAGAGGAGATCCTATCAGCAATAGTTTTCAGGATGCTGTTCGTGCTATCCCGGACTCGGCGCATCAGGGAGGCGGTCTTTTTGCGGAGAATAGCTGAAAAACCATCTACTTGGTATTCCGCAAACATCCCTGACGCACTACAGTAGCGAGGCAGCCCCAACATCATCCTGAAAACATTGTTATATTGTATACGCAGGGTCTCAAGCGGTTTTTTGGCATACCGAACCCATAGGTTTCCCGTATAGAAGCATTGGCAGTAAGCCTTGAAAAGGGTTATCTTCACCTCTTCGCTGCAACGGGAAAACCTACGGATCAACATATTTCCTCGAACCGCCAGAGCCCTGCGCTCTCTCTCTATGTCCACATTGTCTTTAAGGTCCTCGGTGACATAATGACCAAGATATTTAAAGTTTGTTACTTTTTTTATGACCTTGCCATCAAGTTAATGTTTTGAAACTTACGCGATCTGAACACATAATGATTAGTAATTAACGGGTATTTATCGCGTTTCTTCTTCCTCCTTTCTTCTTCTTCTTTTCTCGACGTTTCAACAGGTTTGCACTCTGTCGTGGTCACGAGATGACTTGCCATCAAGGCTGATGCTGGGAAAAATTTCAGCATGGTTACCGGGGGCCTTAAAGACAATGTGTTCACATTTCCTTATATTATAGCGGTAGTCGGCGGAGTCCGTGAGAAGCAGCATATTTCGCTCAGACCTTTAGCATTTCCTCGACCGAGCTCGCAGTCGGTCCCAGCAGCACCATGTCGTCCGCGTAGCTGATGTTATTCACACAGATACCATCCACGCTACAGCCGACACGCATGCTGCTGAGTTCGACTATGAGCTCGTTTATATACAGGTTGAAAAGCGAAGTTGAGCTTACCCCCCCCTGCCTCACACCGCACTCCAACCTGTACGTCTCAGAAGATGCATTAGACCAGCTGACAAAATTAGACTGATGCCTGTACCAGTACTTGAGTATTTTTAGTAGACCTGCCGGGATACTCCTACTCCTCAACTTGTTCCAGAGCACGTCATACGACCCTAGATCGAATGCCTTGGACAAGTCGAGGAAGCAGGCATACAACGGCGTCCTACGACTGGTGTAGTACTCGACAGTATGCTTGAGCCCTAAAATTGCGCTTTCTGTTGAGAGTCCAGGTCGAAACCCGAACTGCGCGTCATGGAGATGAAGATATTTTTGTAGCATAGAATCAAGCATACTGTCCAGCACCTTGGCTATTGTCGTGGCCAGGGAGATCGGGCGATAATTCCCCCTGTCTGATATGTCTCCCGTCCTGTTCTTAATGATCGGTATCACTTTTGTCTTAATTAAGTCTGCCGGTAGGTACGCATGACTTAGACACATGGTAAAGAACATGGACCGGAATACCAGGCAGGTGAGGCCCTGCATACTTTAGGTGCTCGATGCTCAATCCATCATGTCCGGGGGATTTGCCTCTAGTCATATTCTTAATTGTCGCTTTGACTAATTTTGCAGACAATTGTACTATTGGCTCCTCTCCCGGGCTGCTGGATCCAGCATCAAGCTCCTCATCCGAAGGTCCTAGGGGGGATTGCACCCTGAAGTGCTCCATGAACAGCTGTGCCTCCCTCACTTATGCCTTCAATGCTCACGGGAAGGCCAGGCTTAATGTTTAATCTATTAGTGGACTTCCAAAAAGCTTTGAAATCCTTCCCCTCCCTCTCACTGGCTAGTTTGTCCATCAAAAGCTAGTTCTGGTTGTTCTGACACCACTTCAGGCGACTCTTGAAGATCTTACGAGATTCAAACATATCTTCATAGATGTTGCCCGAGGTGGGTCTATTATGGAACACCCAGTTTTTAAACTTAAGCCTGGCCTCCTCATGTGCACGTCGAACATAAGTATTCCAGCCACAGAGACTTTTGCCTTTCTTAGGCCTACTACTTACATGCCGTTTTGAAATCTCTATAACTTTAACTTTTTAATATAGAATATCAATAATTATGAAATTATCATACGCCTTTGAGGGTTTTTTTATAAAGGTCTCTAAATAAGAACTGAGAAACAATTTTTTTGAACTATAATCCAACAGGTGTTCGAATTCTAAAAATATTTCTGAAAATTTGATAAATCGGCAATTTGACCAAACTAAAAAAATCTTTAAGATTTTAGTAAAGGTTAAAATTATTTGAATTGTTGTATTGGTTTTGTATTTGCTAAAGTATTGAATTGATTCTAAGCTTTTTGCATGTGGTGCCTTAAACCACAACTATTTGACTTTTTTGTATAAAAAATCACTTGTAAATTAGAAAATGTAAAAATTTCCAGAGTTCCTGATATTCCATTGACGACTATAAGTTTGAAACTTTGTATAAAAAACGCTAAATAATAATACAAAATACTGAAATATGTATAATAGATACATAGTGTGGCATTTGTACGGCAAAATCGTAACATATTAAACTATTTGCTTATCCATACCAATGTGAAAAATAAAATAAAGAGAAACGGTTTTTAAGGATTTTCAAGAGAAGTCAATAATTTCAGGATTTTTCGACTTCTACAAATAAGGTCATCAGACGACAGATTCTACAAAACAGCGAAATAAATACGTGTTTTCTAATATTATAACGTGAGCAACCACATAGTAGTTGGCTTCAGACAGGCTCATTCACGAGTTCTCTAATTTGGATACAGTAACGAGATTGATAGGATGAATAAATAAAATGCTGAACAATCGATGATCAGATGACTTAACACAATAGACCTTATAGATATTTTTTTTTACTATACATACATAAAAATCAACCAGTACACCTTCTACAAACATCTGCGAATTTTAATTCCATTACTTGTTTTTTTTTTAATAGACTATAGCATTTAAATACTAAATAGGTTAGAAAATTAACAACAAAAATTTTTATCGATGAATACGCCATGCAGGCTTGTAAAAACCGGGTTATTTTAGAAGTCGGTTAATTCGGTTTTTTTTATTTTCAAACCGGTTAAAACCGGTTTTTTCGGTTATTTCGGTTTTTTCCAACAAGAGTAAAAAAACAGTAAAATTGAATTAAATTTACATATAATTTAGCTTAGCAATGCCGGATCTTTGAGTAGCTAAGGTTTCCAAAGCTGTTAGGTACTTTAATTGAAAATGGTCACAGTTATAAAGAAGTGGCTCAAAGATTACGGGTTTTACAAATCCATCATCTTTCGAATTGTTCGACGATATCAGCAGACTGGTGATTTGAGTACACGAGACATGCAGGGCAAGTCGCAAAAGAGTCGCTTCAGCGAGAGACGCTTGATTTATGGTGAGCAGTGTTCTGAGAAATCGCACTTTGACTTCTTTTAAGGTCAGATCTATGCTCCAGGATGTACAGTTAGCACTAAAACCGTAAGAAGAAGAGTTAAAGAAGCTGGAATAAAGACGTACTTGCCAGCTAGAGGACCCTTACTTACCACAGATCATCGAGTAGCTCGGGCTAACTTTGCTCGCTCATACCAAAACTGGAATGATGATGACTGGGGGAAAATATTGTTCATTGACGAGTCTAGGTTTTTCTAAAGCCAGATGATAGAAGAGTTAAAGTTTGGAGACGCCCCGGCGAAAGATACGCTCAGTGTTACATTGTCGGAAGAGAGTCATATGGTGGAGGGTCATTAATGGTATGGGGCGGTATTTGCATAGGGGCGCGTGCGGATTTTCACATTGTAGAAAATGGATCCCTGATTGCGGCTCGGTACGTAAATGATATGTTAGAACCAATTGTCATGCCTTTTGCCGCATACATCGGAGAAAATTTTCATTTAATGCAGGACAATGCGCGACCCCACACTGCAGCGATAGTTTGGGAGTATCTTTGAGAGGTGGCCAGCACGCTCGTCATCGAAAAATAATATTAAATCTGTGGAGCAATCTCAACGCCCACCTCCTAGACACAGCACAAATTTAAGTAGCAGAGAAACTACTCCATTTCATTACAACTAGCACACAGAGGAAGAGCGATTGAAGAATGTGGAATCGGTGAGGGATCAGGGGGTTCAACTGGCACAAGGAATTGAGGTTCAGACCCTATATTGCTAGTTGCGTTTATGGAAAGGCGTACAGAATTTTAGGATTCATTTTACGAGCTAACTGGTTTACAATACATTCGGGCACTTACAGGAATATAATGATGCTCCGGTCAGAAATCAAGAAGAAAGCGCCGTTTTTGTATGGAATCCTCATAAAGCTAGATAAAGTCTCGTTATGGAGCGTATAACGGACAATTTTACTCGATACCTTAATTAAAATGAATATATGGTGTCAACCCTTTCTATTCCTTTATGTATATTTATTCGTACTGGGCTAATATAACTAATATAATACATTCCGTTCGTATTCAACTTTTCTTGGAAATTGGAAATCAGGAGAGGTAGGTATGGCGTTAACACTGTATGTGGTTAGAGCAGGGCCGTAGCCAGAAATACTATTCGGGGGGGGTCGAGCCTTAGACCGGCCCGAGACAACATGCAACATCTTTATATATGTAGTTATGCTACTTGTTGTTGTTTTGTTTGTTGTTGTTGTTGTTGTTAGTTATGTACCCGGAGTGGTTTTCAACCAAGCACTTTCCAAAAAAAATCGATATAAAAATAATAACCATGGGTAACGGCGAGCGGAGCGAGCCGCGAATTTTTTCACATTTTTCCGATGTTTTGTAAAAAAGTAGGCAATAGATGTGATAGCTAGCCCCAAATATTTTAAAAACTGCGGTGGTCATTTTGGAGATTCGAGATTGGTATGCCAGCAACAAAGAAAAAAAATGTGAGAAATATAAAAAATGAATAACTTCGAGTGTCATTTTCGGGTGACAAAAAAGTTAGTAGTATTAGTTAAGGGGTAGGTATAACAATTCACATTATTATGAGAGAATGGCGAGCGAAGCCAGCCGCCAATTTTTTTACATATTTTCGGCAGGCTGATAAAAATTACTAAATGGCTATAGAATGATCGGCGAGCGAAGCGAGCCGCCAAATTTTTTACATATTTTCGGCAGGCTGATAAAAATTACTAAATGGCTATAGAATGATCGGCGAGCGAAGCGAGCCGCCAAATTTTTTACATATTTTCGGCAGGCTGATAAAACTGACCGAAAGGCTACAGAATGAACGGCGAGCGAAGCGAGCCGCAATTCTTTTACATATTTTCGGCAGGCTGATAAAAATGACCAAAAGGCTACAGAATGAACGGCGAGCGAAGCGAGCCGAAAATTTTTGTGCGACCTTTCGGATGATCTTTAAAATAGAATCAAGAGTGACAAAAGATTATGATAAGCGAACCCTGAAACTTTTAGAGCCAAAATTATAACAGTGAGTGGAGTGACCGCCGATATTTTGTTGTGTTTCCTCTGCCTGCCTAGCTGGATTCGGCCGTAAATGAATGCGATGCGTGCACCCAGCTCATTTAAAATGTAGAGACGAATTTTGTCGAAAAAAGTTTGTTTTTTTAAAAGATAATAATTTAAAGATATATTTAAGTGCTTACATACAGTACAATGTAGGTATACATACAAAACACACACAATAGGAATCGCATGGCATGGTGCGCGAGCGCGCCCCGTCCGCCACCGACGACTCAGAGCGCGCTGTTGTTAATCGGAGACGAAATGAGACGAAAAAATTTTTGTGTTTTTAAGAGAGAATATCTATTTAAAGTAAGCCGCACTTTCCACGTATGAGTACGTATCCGAGAAAATTTTACCTATTCAAGTTTGATTTTTAACGGTGGCTCAACATTTCGGGGGGGGTTTGAACCCCCAAAACCCCCCCCCTCCCTACGGCCATGGTTAGAGTGTTTAGGGATTGATAAGTCTGTGCCAACCGGATGAATATGTTGGTGGGCGCAGGCGGCTACCTTTGTTCTCGAAGCGTCGCGGAAGAACTAAACTGATTAACAATGCACCACTGTCACTCATCAAACAAGCACTTAATCTAGTAGCGCCGACCATTGACGTATTCCGCTGTTCACGGGGCGAGTTCCCAAGATTATCTCCATCATTACTTACTATTCAATTTATCCTATTGTATAGTATTTTTTGTAAGATAAGTTACTGACATGAATAGTCCATTATTTTGCATTTTTTTACTATATTAAACTGAAATTACTAAAATTACTCACTTTTTATACGTTCAAAAGTGTTTTTGAGATGTTTGTTGTCCTTCCATATTGTATTAAATGATAAACTAAGTAATTTAATAGTCGGTGGGTGATTTTGAAACGTTTAGAATGCAATTTTAATAATTTTTTAGTACCGCAAAAATAACCGAAAAACCCGGTTATTTTGACCAAAAAACCCGGTTAATAACCGAGGCAAAAACGGCCGGTTAACCGGTTTTTCGGTTAACCGATTAACCGGTTTACAAGCCCTACATGCAGCGGCTCTGATATCAATCTATTATTACAATAATCATGTAATTAATGCTCGTATAATGTAATGACAACTAGCTGACTCGCTTGTAATTTCATTTGCGTGGACTTTAGGGTAAAATACTTTCATGAAATCAGCTAATTCCCTATTATAAGAAAAAATCGGAATTTCACCAAAATCGGAAAGACGCTTATGATATCATTTTTATGTCCGTTAATTATTATTATTACGGTATTCTTTTTTAAAAAAGTTTCCAGTATAATATTTTATTTAGTGAATTCGAAGCACTCTTGTCATACGATATGCTTCAAACATTCTACCTTAGCCCATTTTGAGAGAAGTTTTAATAAATCTTCAAACATTCATTCATCGTTATTACTTCATTAATTTAGTGAATTGAGGTTATAAGCAAGACCAATCGGAGTGACACTAAATATCAGGAAGTTTGACTTTTTCTACCCTAATTTAGAGATATGAAAATAGACCTTAAAACATGTTTTACCATTTTATTGTATATTCAATACACAAATAAAATTTGAGGGCATTACCAGCGCACGTTAAATAGTAACAGTCATTTAAATACATTACCAAAAATTACAAATCCAATATTTCAATAACCGTACCTATACAGTTTGCGGAAATATTTTCAAAAGTCCTGAAACATAATGTTGAATGGTTTTGTATTTTAATTGTTCTTAGCAATTTCCAATCAAAATAGGCCACTCGATAAAGTTACAAAAAAAATCCTATAAACTTCGACTTTTTCCTTACAATAAATCACATAGCACCTTGCTGTATAAAGTTATAGATATTTCAATACAGAATGAAATTATAAATCTCAAACTTTAATTACCCGTTTCACAAAATTTTCAGGAATATGTTGAAAAATCCTGAAACAAGTGATCATTATTCTTGTGTGTTTAGTATTCAATGTAAGTATCTAAAAAATCGAACCACCCGTTTACAGCGTTACAAAAAACACCAAAACCCTCAAAACCCCCTTTTACCTCCTTGGGTGGAATAAGAAAAAAAAACCCTAATTAGCGGGTATTTGTGTTGTTAAAGATCCAGCCCACCAAATTTCAGCTTTCTAGCTTCATCGGTTTAGGCTGGGCGTTGTGGCCAGAAAACTATTATTTATTATAAAATTACCTTTTTTATATACGAGTACCTACCATAATAACTAAAATATTAGTTCCAATCATTACATTAAATCATGCCTTAAGAAACCCTAGGACGAGTTTTACATAGTTTACGAAAACACATTTTGTTTATTATGTCAGCAATTGCACAGTTTTATACGAACTCGGTTTTGGCTTTCAAATGATTTGTTGCATTTTAGCTGTACCTACCAACCAGCTGTGACAAATCAACGGCAATAAAATGTATAAAATTTTTTCCCAAGGCGAGAATCGAACCCACAACCTCCTGCGACGAAGTCAGGCCTTCGCCAGCAGCTGCGCCATATAGGTCGTCGATAAAGTGCTAGACAAACTAAATACATTAAATATCGTCTCTGGGTGTACAGCGCATCCAAAGTACAGCATGAATAAACAATTTCTGATGCAAATTATCAAGGTACAAAACCAAAATTATAAAGAACAATAAACTATGACCTTCGTAAAATGTGTAATTGTCCATCATAATCCCGTCGAATAAGTTTACAAAGACGTTTGTTACCCCCCTAGTTGAGGACGTGAAGCGAAATCTGCGTGGAAAACGGTCACAATGGCGCTGAGTATAACGTCGATTTGAAACTTGCACGTGGAACAAGGTGCTAAGGGACAAAAACTAGGGAAAAAGGTTTTTTTTTAAGAAACCTTTGTGATATAATTTAGCAGAAAATATTATAAAACGTTTTAGCAAAAAAATCACACTCGTTCAATATAAACTTTGCGAAATAATCAGAAAAAACCGTCTCCTGTAAAGTTGGTGTTTTGCAACTGTGACCGTATTCGTAGGATACGACGATCTCTGCGCTGGGTTCGATTACAACCATCAACCATCTAATGAACTCTATGATAGTTTTCGAATGAGTTCGAGACGTTCGAGTGATTGTTGCACTTTGACATGACAGCGGCCGTCGCGTTCGCGCCGTGTTATGAAAGTAAGTGGATAGAAAATCAACAACAGCGCTTGAGCCGACTGAACTAAGTCCATGGACTTACTTAGTCTCACACGGAACGCATCGTCACTTTATTCGGACACAACTGAACATTCATATAAATGGGCCCCAATTGGTGATTTTGGAAAAATAAGAAGCGGGGTGTTCTTATTTTCCAAGAGCGTTCTTATTCCTTCAGCGTTTCGTCAGTAAAATATTTATTCGTTTTGTGTAGGTACCTAATTAACTGTTTGCATGGTATGCACTTACACAAGTTGTTCCCAGCCCAGGGGATCTACGAGCGTAGGCACCAAGTCTATCCGATCACACGTCACTTACTACCTATAAAGGTAAAAGCTGCTACTAGGTACAGCAGGGGGAAAGCGTCACTATAAAAATTTCTATATTTTGAAGCCAGAAATTAATCTACCTATTTGTGAGTTGACATGACAAGCATAATATTATTATGCCTGGGTCATTTCAGTGCTTTCATTCATACTCACATGATTTAAATAGGAAAACGAGACGTACCTAGGTACGTTAAGTAGTCTCATTTGTAGGCTAGGCGTTAGTGTTACTGACATTCTATGCCTATAGTCTTCGGTTTTCGAAATCTTATATCGAAAGCTGACCTGTGCGCACAAGTCGGCTAAGACCTTTGGACACTGCCCAATGGTGACGCCTTAAAAATTTAGGTAATAGATATACAGAGTGTTTTTTTAAGTGGGCAGATCAGCTCCTTTTCGAAGAAGAATATTTTAGCAAGATTTTAGCATTAAAGTTTTTTGGTCAAGCTTTTGGTCTTAAATGAATCAAGTTGGTAATTTCTTTTTTAATGCCGATCGACTCAGTCGTAAATACGTACTACTAGGTACCTAGTGAGGATCATTGTATTATAACGAACTAGCGGTCCGCCCCGGCTTCGCACGAGTATTAAACAAAAATTTCAGAAATTATACCTACACACTAACACGTTGGGTTCACAGTTTTCATACGGATCCCTTACTTTTTTAGCAGCATTGGGCTTTTTGAAATTGACTTTTTCGACAGTTGACTTGCCTCCCGCACCACAGTGACGAATTGTGAAGTTTATGACACTCCATAACTGACACTGGCCGTATAGAAAAGAAGAACCATAAAAAAAAGAAGTTGAATATAAAACGCACGGTTTTATTATTGAACTTTTCATGCTGATCCCTAACTTTTTTGAAAATATTCTATAGCCTATGTTCAACACGGAAAAGATAGGATTCTAATGGTGAAAGAATTTTTCAAATCGGTCCAGTAGTTTTGGAGCCTATTCAATTCAAACAAACAAACAAACAATCAAATCTTTCCTCTTTATAATATTTTTAAAATTAAAATTATAATGAAAAAAATTTGCAGCGGAACGGAAATCAGTCAAATTTTTTAAAATGTATTCTCATGCAACAGAACAAAGCAAAATTCCTGCAACAAACACTGTATCAGATTCTAACTGCACATTAAAAGTATCAATAGCTACTCTAGCGATTGAGAAGTTAAGTAAAGAATACATGCATGCCATGGTCTCACGAGAAATTTTTGTGATATATTCTTATTTGCTGATGATACCTCGTTGGTTTTTAAAGTTGACAGAAATATATATAATTATGACGATGTATAATAAATATTTATTATAAATACTTCTCTTTCACAAATACTAGATTGGTTCACCGCCAATAATCTCTTACTCAATGCTAAAAAAACCAAATGCATAAAATTCATGTTACCAAATGTAAGAGATTTCCCTACTAAAATTGTGCTAAGGGATGAGATAGTTCCTCTTGTAGACTCTACCATTTTCCTAGGGCTACGTCATATTGATTCCTCTCTGCAATGGAGACCGCAAATTGATGCTCTCGCAGGCAGACTCAGTTCAGCTGCCTATGCTGTTCGAACAATTAGATATATTACCGATGAAGACACAGCTAGGTTAGTTTATTTCAGTTACTTCCATAGTATTATGTCCTATAGTATTTTGCTATGGGGACAGGCGGCGGATATACAGACTAGACATGTGCGCCGACGTTGAAATAGTCGGCGGCGGACGCCGGTCTGAAATCGGCGGCGGCGGCGTGATTTCGGCGTGAAATCGGCGTGATAGTATTTGTTTAGAATCTGTTATTATTAATTTAAAAATGCTTGCATACTGTTATAATTTATTATGCTTTCTTATGTTAAACATACTTAGATTAGGTAGTTTAAAACATCTAGCGTTCCTCCAGTAGGTTCAGGCCCCCAAACTTTAATTAGGTACCTATGTAAAATAAGGAACATATTTTGGATAGGTAGATAGGTACATACATAGAGCCCTCACCAGATATATGGTGTCGCGCCAACTTTGGCTCAGTGGATAAACAACATGCTCAAAAACAGAGCGATACAAGTGACAATCAATAAAACCACCAGAGGTATAGTTGTCAGGGGTTGCCCCCAAGGCGGCGTCTTACCGCCCCTTTTATGAAACATAGTTGAAGAGCTAATCCACGACCTCAACGGACGCGGACTGGTCACAATAGGTTATGCGGATGACCGTGCGATCTTGGCGACAGGCTGTTTCGAAAACATCACAGTAGGATATGCGGATGAACTCGCGATCTTGGCGATCGGCTGTTTCGAAAACACACTACGCGAACTGATGAAACTTGCCTTCAAAACCATCTAAGCATGGTGTACCGACCATGAACTCTCAGTTAATCCAACCAAAACGGAACTAATAATGTTCACAAACAAGCGACATCTGGGAAACATTAAACTCCCTAAATTATTCAACACAGAGATCAAGCTAAAAACAGAAGTCAAGTACCTAGGAGTCATACTAGATAGCAAACTGCTGTGGAGTGGAACAAACATCTTGACAACAAACTTCAACGTGCGACGTCAACCCTCTACCAGCATTCTGCTGCATTAGCAGAATGCTTGGTAAAACCTCGGGGATCTCACCAAAAATAACCATGTGGCTCTACACTGCTATAATTAGACCTACATTAACCTACGGAGCGATAGTCTGGTGGACAAGAACGGAGTTAAGCGCCGTGATAACGAGACTACAGCGGTTCCAAAGAATGGCCTGCTCAGCCATAATAGGGAGCATGAGAACCATTCCCGGCGCTGCCCTAGATATCATTCTAGACCTCGCACCATTAGATCTTTACATACAACAAGAGGCTACAATGTCAGCCCTAACACTACAAAACATAGGTCTCTGGGCAATCACAAGCAGTCCACACGCCCAGATCTTGGACAGGGCTATAAATTATTAACCCCTCATAGCTGCCCCATGTGATAGAATACTCAGCAAACCAATGCTAAACAAGCACTACCTAATACAACTATACGAGCATCAGAAAGATGAATCTGGTACACAAAGTCAATCAGATCTATACAAATGGCTCTAAAACGGACACAGGCACAGGCGCCGGGGTCCACTCATTGGACCTAAACATTAACGTATCAGTAACACTAGGAAGGCACAGCTCTATATTTTAATGCGAATGTGTAGCAATAACTCAGGCGGCCACAGCTGTACAAAAGAGAGGAATATGACCAATGTGTTCGCATTCTCTCCGATAGTGCTGCCATACTCAAAGCCTTGGAGGGGAGTAGCTGCAACTCCAAGTTAGTGTACGAATGCCATCTGGTATAAGAAATAAACAAACAACAAGATTACCCTTCAATGGATAAAAGGACATAGCGGATCGCTAGGAAATGACGCCGCTGATGAACTGGCACGGCGAGGATCGGAAACTACCACAGAAGATCCACTGCCTTTCCTCCCCTTGCCATTTTCATTACTCCAAACATGGATTAGGCTCAAAACTAGATTGATGCATAATGAACGATGGACACGCCCACGCAAGTCAAACTAGAGAGGCGCTGACATCAATATCAAAGAATCTAACTATACGTTTATTGAACCTAAATCAACCTGCGTATTCTGGTAGGAACACTAACAGGGAATTGCTTACTGAACAAACACCTATTCACCATCGGAGCGACAGACAGTCCTCTCTCCAGAGGATGCCTCAGTGGCGACGAATCAGCTGCCCACGTTGTCCAGGAATGCGAGGGAGTAGCAGCAACACGAACAGAAATGCTCAACTCGCCGAGGTCACTCCGCGAAGCCTGTGAAGATCCCAGGAAGATTCTGCGCTTAAAGACGAAGTTAGGCTGGCTCTGCTAGCACTCGTGTCACGCCGAATTCACGCCGATTGGCTGATCGGCGGCGGCGGCGTGAAAAATTTGCCGGCGGCGGCGGCGGGTCGGCGCGGCGCACACGTCTAATACAGACTATCTTTGTACTTCAAAAAAGGGCGATCCGTGCGATTTATAAATTAAAGCCACGCGATTCTTTGAGATAATTATTTAAAGAATTAAATATCTTGACAGTAATATCGCAATACATATATGAAAATTTAATGTATACGCATAAAAACAGAGACAACTTTTTGAAAAACTGTGATGTTCACGCTAGAAATACAAGAAACAAAACCAAATTACCTACTCATCCCATCGTACAGATAACATAAGGTAGGGAAGTCACTTATGGGAAATTGCGTGCGCTTCTATAATAAGCTTCCATCTGACAACTTAGCTCCCTATTCGTAAATTTAAACAATACATAAAACAAAATCTTATTAAGGCGCATACATCACCTAAACTAGCGCCACCACCTACTTTATGTTATTATTCTGTTTAACAAAGGAATTTTCAAAAATCCATCGTCCAGTTTGTGATACCTATCATAAGCTTTTTTTTAATGTCTCTGTAATAGTTTTATTCTATTTAGTTTAGGAAGAGATACGAAAATAGATTTTGGTGGCCACCAAGGGCAACTTCGTATCTCTTCCTAAACTAAATAGAATAAAACTATTACAGAGGCATTAAAAAAAGCTTATGCTAGGTATCGCAAACTGGACGATGGATTTTTGAAAATTCCTTTGTTAAACAGAATAATAACATAAAGTAGGTGGTGGCACTAGTTTAGATTTTATGCTTAGCTATGTATTAAATAATTATTGACATGTATCTAAATCACATTAAACTTAGATTTAGATAGGCAAAACAAACATTGTATTAGACACATAAGTTATATATGAATGTACTAGTGGTTTCTTTTTCACTTCTTCCACTAGTGGACAAAAAATTGAAGTGAAGAGAAATCAATAACGAATTATTTCTTTTATAAAATAATTATCTGTATGAAATTTGATTTGTCTAAGTGCTTATTTTGTAAGCCTAAAGAAATAAAGTTATTGAATCTGAATCTGAATTCAAAAACGTTTCGTACCTATTTCAGAACAATTTTGAATTTTATTATTTGTATTGTTTGTACTATGTTAAATAATATTTTAAATAAGTATACCTTCTTCAGATTGTTATTATAAATTTATCATATTATCAACAAAGCTTAACTTGCCGCCATATTGGTATTTACTTTTAGTTAAGACTCCGACGACACGGATGAATTTCCCAAATATATACCTAGTTACCTACAACATAATAACAAAATTATTTGTAATTTGAGCATAATATTTTCACGATGATCTGCTATTATTTGTATTAGAATAGTATTGTGCTCAAAATATAAATCATTTTGGTTTTACATTTGTGTTGGAAATTCATCGATCGCCGGAGCCTCAAACCAAAACCACCATGGAACGCAATGTTTCGGCTTCACGAATGCGACGATAAGTGAAGAAGGGATTTAGACAGTAACGAAGTTCTGTTTATTTTATTTATTATTTTAACAAAAGCAACAGCTCTTATCTAGACGGTTCGAACTTAAATAATCTAACTTACGGTTACTAAAAGATTTATAAAAGAAACTTACGAAATACCGACTGTAGCGACCTCTGCCATCGTTGGCCTGAACTACAAGGGCCAGTGTCAATAGAGGTGCGCAAGAATTATCGGAAGAAAGAAAGAAAGCTAACTACCTGCCTAAGCGCTTCAAACTGTCTCCGCTAGATTTCGCTAGGAGTTTTCTAAGAGTGCAAAAAGAGACGCAATTCCTAGATCGCGCAAACGCTTGTTTCGATAACAGCTAGCTCATATACGAGTACCCGACATCAACTGTCGTAAGACCACTGGAGTAAGTGCGCCAGATGGGCGAACTCCAGCACAGGGGAGACCTGCCCCTGTTCCCAGTTGGGGGAAACCACCTTCCTACCCCCAAACTGGTGACCTTCGTCGTGCCAGCCGTCGATTACCTCGGACGACTCCTGCCGAAACCCGATGACTGGATTCCACTCTCCAGCCAGCAAGGACCATCATCATCATCATCATCCAGCCGACATCTACCATCGTCTCTTCTCTCTCCTTCCTCAAGCTACCTCCGGACCAGCAACATCGCACCGCACCAGCATCATCCCTCCGCCTCCGCAGTTCCATCGCAGCCGCCCCAGCTTCCTGGTTCTGCAGGCTTCCCCCTCCTCGATAACGCTTCGAGGAGTTCCCCAGCGGCATTATCTGGGCATACAGTCTCGACTCACCGAAGATTCACCCGGAGCACCGCACCCCGCTTAGTCCCGACTCACCGTGAACCGTCTCGACTCACCGCAGACAATAAGCGCCGCGCTTCGTCCCGACTCACTGGGACACATCTCGACTCACCGTAGATGACAAGCGCTCTCCCGTCCCCAACCTGCTCGTCGCACCAGTCTCGACTCACTGAAGACTACGACTAGCTAAGATGGACACTGGACATGCTGGTATCAAGGACTTATATCGACCTTCGGTCTGGAAAGGGAGTGATGTAGCGACCTCTGCCATCGTTGGCCTGAACTACAAGGGCCAGTGTCAATAGAGGTGCGCAAGAATTATCGGAAGAAAGAAAGAAAGCTAACTACCTGCCTAAGCGCTTCAAACTGTCTCCGCTAGATTTCGCTAGGAGTTTTCTAAGAGTGCAAAAAGAGACGCAATTCCTAGATCGCGCAAACGCTTGTTTCGATAACAGCTAGCTCATATACGAGTACCCGACATCAACTGTCGGTCGTAAGACCACTGGAGTAAGTGCGCCAGATGGGCGAACTCCAGCTCAGGGGAGACCTCCCCCTGTTCCCAGTTGGGGGAATCCACCTACCACCCCCAAACCGACAGTCTAACATAAACGATTCCCGATCAGTTTCCCGGAATCCCAGGGCGTATCCATACTATTTATAATGTTTGAGGTCATTAACCCTAAATTGCACTACCTATTCCTATATCTGGATTTAATACACACTACTCACAAGTCGATCTTTTCCACACCAAGCAAAATATATTTAAACACATAGTATCTAAAAAGATTTTTGCTTCGCAGCAGTAATTATTCAATATAATGTATAATTTAAATTTTATTCATATTAATATTATACTCATATATACATATTACCTATATACAAATTATTTATTTTTACTTTTATTTATTTTAAATTGTATAAGACTCTTCCAATCAGTATCTCCTTTTAATTTCCATCTGGAAAACCATTTCAAAATTACAAGATTTCAATCAACAATATTAATATACTTTATCTAGTTTAGGAATGTTCATGTTCTATGAGTGAAAACTGTTGGGCTTTAGTTGTACCATTGTTGCGAGTTATTTAAGTTTTTATAAGCTCTTTGTTTTCCACCTTAATAAATAAATAATGTCAATCTCTATATTTGACTGTCGGCCGCACTCGGCTCGGCAGGAACCGGACAGCTTAAGAATCCAAGAGTTACAAATAGAGTAAAATCACTCTTAGTTTGTGTCAACTCTCGTTATAGTAGTTGACTATAATGGTTGTATAATAAGGTGATGTAAACATTTATATTTATAACTGTGCTATAGGATATGTTTTGTGTATCAGCGTATAGAGCAAACCATCCTATTTAACGCTTTCATACAATGAGCAGTCGCCAATAACACTCCATACCTTCCACGGGACGTTTATCAGATAATTAGGTATAAGCTATTGGTAATGGACAACTTATCAGATATAACTATCACAGAGAAACCAGAAAATAGCTACATTTCTATCGGACGTAGGTCTTCGTAGTTCTAAAAAAGTAGAGTAAAAAATTTGGGATTGGCATGGAAATTAAATTTTTGTTAACCCTTAATTTGCACCAAACACTTTTTTTATTTTTGTGTGTGCTATCAATTTTGAGGGTGCTAAAGGAGAGCTAAAGAAGGAAATCGAAGTGCTTATTTTGTAAACCTAAAGAAATAAAGTTATCGAATCAGAATCTGAATCTAAATAGTACAAAAAAAATCTCTTACCAGTAGTTTCGAGATAAGGGGTGGGTAGTATGTAGTATGCTGGACATTTCTAACTCCCCAAAGAAGTACTAAGTGTTTGTTGCATGTACGGTATAGTACACATATTCTAAAAGTGTAGAAAAATGGTTTCGATGGATTTTTTTAAAATATTTTTAATAAAAATATTTAATAAAAACATGATGGAAAACATGGATTAATACCAAATTATTGTACTTTATTGAACTTAAACCCATGGTCAAATTATTGATTTTTGTGTTGATAACAACAAATTTGACAACAAGAGATTAGGGTAATCATTTAGGTAGGGGACGTACGTACAAAATGACATAATACGAGTAAAACGGCACACCAGCTGAAATGTCTGATGATTTGTTACGAAAATATTCTGCCAAAAATGACACAGAATAATAAGAAGTCGCTCATTTTTCTGACTTGCCGAAACAATGTCATTTGATAAAAAGGGATGGGGTAAAACTGATTCTTATATCGATGTTTCAGCGAGTCTCATTAACGATTTTTAATTCAATGATGCTACTATGTTTAATTTATTTTACATTGTTACATAGTAGGTACTAATTTATTGTACAAATATTAGTTATTATAAATTTTCTTTAAAATGTCGAGAACAGACGACGCCTTAATTCGTCGGAATCAAGTTTTCTCGTCTTTTAGGCTTTACCCATTTATCTTTCAATGAAATGTTTTGTTGGAAACGTTCGAAAAAACATAAATAGTTCCTCGAAGTACAATAAAAATTTTACGGGACCATTCTACATACATAAAATCACTAAAAAACCTAAGTACAAAAAAATATTTATACTGGTAACATGCATTATGTCATGAAAACAGCAAAATCTGTTACATTTTCATCTTAGCCCATTTGCCACCTACAATCGTTCAAATATCACTATCACCAATCTTTTCAAAATTTTCTCATCAGCTCATCTGATGATATCCAGCTTTATCTCAGTGTCAAGCCTGGTGAAATAGACGGCCGTTCTCTCGAGATCAAAGTACTGACACCGTGGACGGTGATGTGAGTGAGTGCGATTCATCAATGGACTTAGTTAGGCGTATGGCTTCTTCATAAACCCTAATAAGACTCAAGTAATTATCGTTAGTAGTAACTACCTATGACACTGAGACATTTAGTGTTGTGTTCTAGCGTTTTAGATAGACAGTAACTATATGTAGGTAGGTATCCCTTGTCTAGGTCATTCATACATAATAGGAAAGGTCCCAAAATAGAGCCTTGTGGCAAGCCGTCCGGACAAGGACTTATTGTTCCGATTAGGTCGGATTACCTACACTACAGGACCGAACGTTACTAATTAAAGGAAA